>AWWV01009094.1:0-62021 GCA_001974805.1 Corchorus capsularis
AATTAATTATGAAATGGGGTATGTGTCAATTTCTTATCCCGCTTATGGAGTCCAAAATTTACATTAACAATTTATTGTATAATAAGTTCTATTAGAACAATTATACAATGCGTCGTCAGTGGAGTTTAGCATACTGCACGTGCAGGATTTAAGGGTTATCATGTGTCATCTTAGGGAATATGTCTTAAAATTAAATATTTTATTAATTATGAAATGGGGTATGTGTCAACTTCTTTACCCTCTTATGAAGTCCAAAATTTACACTGAATGTGTATTGTATAATAATCCTATAAAGTATTATACACCGTCAGTCGAGTTTAGCACACTGTACGTGTGGAGTTTAAGGGTTGACATGTGTCCCCATAAGGAATATGTATTAATATGAAATATTTAATTTATTATGAAATGAGGTATGTGTCAACTTTTTAACCCGCTTATGGAGTCCAAAATTTACATTCATAGTGGATTGTATAATAATCTTATATAAGAAAAATTAAACTATACACCGTCACTCGAATTTAGCAGTCTGCATGTGCAGGGTATAAGGGTTGACATGTGTCCCCTTAAGGAATATGTATTAATATTAACTATTTAATTGATTATGAATGGGGTATGTGTCAACTTCTTAACCCGCTTATGGAGTCTAAAATTTACACTAAAAAGTGTATGCCAATACCCTATCATAAATCTTTCAATTACAATTAAACTTTTAGTTTTAAATATTCATTTTCACTAATATTCAATTCAATCAAAATCAATTCATTCCTTTTTATTTTACTTTACATCAAGACTTTTTTTCTTCCTAATTTACCTAATGAGGTAGAGAAATAATATATAGCTATTTAGTTTAAAGGCTAAGTTATAAGTTTGAATGGAGTTAATTTGATGGAATAATTAATTAAAGGAAAATTTTAAAAATTAGATATTAGGGTAATACCTCCACCAAATTATCTCAAGTTTAGGGATAATAATAACTCACCATTTTCTCCCATTTACATGGCATATTTTATCTACAAAGTCAAACCATGCAGTCTAATTAACAATTCATGAAGAGTTAATTACTTAATTTATCAAATTATGAATAAATTAAAAGGATATATGAAATGATATTTGGAGAAATTAGTATAGCAAATAACAATATATTTTTCAATTATTAATACTTCAATTTGATACTTATGGTCAATCTATTATCTTTATTAAGTTTTAAAAGTAAGGAGTGGTAATTAAAATAGTTGCATAAATTTTTAAGGGTGAGAGGTTACTAAATTTATATGAAATCCTAAGAAATTGTGGTGACATTTTTTTATTAGATGAAAATTATACTCCCTCTGTCCCTAATTAGATGTCCACTTTTGGTCAATCAATCCCAATGTTTGACCATTATTTATAAAAAAATGTAAAATTTAATCTTAAAAAAATGTGTTGAAAAGTTTACAATTCAAAGTATGGGTAAAATAAAGATTTAGTAATACTTTTTTCTTTTAATTATATTGCAACATAACTAAACTTTCATTACAAAATACTGTTGATTCTTTATAAAGTTTGCTGCTTATTAAAATTCAAATATTATGTGACTAATGAATTATTCGTAAATAAATTATAATTTTAAATATTTAGTTTAAAGTTTGAACTAATCCCGGTGCGTAGCACGGGTTCTAACCTAGTAGTATATTAAATTAAATTCATGAATTCATTAACCTCAGTCTAATTCTCTGTCTTTGTGAATACACGATTTTTGTATTTCAAGACCAGTGAAGCATGAAACAAAAAATTAATATGTAGCAAAAAATTAATACTTCTCTTTTTGACCAAAAAAAAAAAAACTTCCAACTTAATTGTCTCTTCAAGAATAGAAAAGGAAAAACACATATAGTCTTTCAGGTTAAAAAAGGACATTTTCCTCTTTAAATCGAAGTCTCCATATAAGACCTTCGGTTTAAGTTAAAAGAAGAAAATCAGCCAAAAAAATTAAAAGAAGGAAAATAAGGTTTGGTGTTTGATTTTTTTTTTTGGCATCAAAGGAAGGAGGTTTGGGATTTGATTAGTGAAAAGATAGTGGCGATACTTTATAGTCATGGGTGTGACAGTTGTAAATTGTAATAAGAGGCAAAGATGAAAACAAAAATAGATGCAATGAAAATTAGCGGAATATTTGGTAGAGGCCTGAGAGGAGCTGGTTAGAGAAGATGGTTGTTTTTACCAATTATATCTAATTAGTCTTTTTAAAAAACAATTATCTATATATCAAAATTTAAAATAATAACTAAGGATATTTATATTGAATGCTTCACAATTTTGTATTTGCTAACTAACAATGGTGACAACCAATATTCACCGTGTATAACTTTTTTCTTTCATGTAAGATTGTTTATAGTGCATGTACAACTTTTTAATTATAATTTAGTGTATGTAACAAAAAAATTATAATTTAGTGTAAGCTTAAATCACATCAATCCTTCATTAATTAATTAATATACAACAAATTGGTAGATTAAAAATGACAAATCAATTTCATCTTTGGTTTAAAGTTTAAACTATCAAAGATATGCATATGTGGCATATTAAATTTAATTTCTTCTACTGTCAAAAAAAGTAAGGACATATGATTAGTAATTAGGAAATTTTAATTTATCAATCCAATTTCTATATCAACTTTTATACTTCCTCATGTTGCATTTAGTTTAGTTACAATTTTATACAAATATAATTTATAGGTAAGAGTATGTATGGTTGAATTATGAGAAAAATATTAAAAAGTTATATAATTCATATTAAAAAGTTTAAGTTTATGTAGTTTATTTAGTATTATAATATTATATATTAAAAAGTTCAATCAAATATATTTCTTTTTTGAAATATATCAATAGATCATTACTTTTATTTTGCTTCAATAGCTTCAATCACATTAATCTTTAGTTAATATGCACAATTAGCATATAAATTCAATTTCTTTCTTGATCGCACAAAAGGAAGGAACTATAAATTAGTGATCAGGAAAACATTAGTTCTCAAACGAATTTGTATACAAATTTTACAAATTTGATTTACAGATAAGGGTGTGTCTGGTTGAGTTGTTAGATTTGTTTTGGGGAGATTAAAATGGTGAATACTAATATTAGATATTATATATGTGACATTAGAATGGCAGCAAGAATTACTTAGAAAAAAAGAATTGCAATAATAAACATAAAACAGATTGAAAATTCAAAGAAAATTAGCTAGAAGGCTGGAGAAGAGGGGAAAGAGAGGAGAATAAGAGGCAAAAAGAAAATTGTCTAAAAGTTTGTTTCAATCGATGTTTTTCCTTTCAGTAAATTGAAAGTTTGTATCAATGATTGTTTCTTTTTGGTAAACTATCTTATTTTAACAAATTTAAGATGAGGTGGCATCATTTTAATAGAATGCAAAAAGACTTATTTTTAATATCATCCTGTCATAATTTAAACTCATATAATATTGATAAATAATTTAGAGTAAAATAAAAGTTTCAGAACTATGGGTGATATCTACAACAAAGAGAGTTAGAAGGCTAGAGGGGAGGGAAAGAGAGGAGAATAAAAAGATAGAAAACTACCTAAAAGTTTGATTCAATCGATTTTTTTCTTTTTGGTAAATTGTTTTATTTTAACAAGTTTAAGATTTATAATATAGATATATAATTAAGAAATTATAAAGTGTAATAGAATAAAAGGTTTGGAACTAGCATTGATATCTACAACAAAATTTTGTTCTCTTGAAGTTAATAATTTGGTTAAGAGATGCTGAGTTAATCAAAGGAATTGCAAAATTAAAAATACGAAGATGAAGAAGGATGGGATTATTTGATTTGAAAGAGTTATCTATTTGGAATTTGAAGAAATCAGAAAAACAAACAGAGTTGGGCCGGGAGAAGAAAATAATCCTATACAAAACATATATAATTAAGAGTGAAAATATATAAAAATTTTTACTTACTTAATATAGTCATAGATGGTTTAAATTTAATAAGCAGTTGGAGAAAACAAAAATAAAAATAAAAATTACGCATCAAACATTTCAATACAATTTATATTTTTTAAGAAAAATTACACTTTCTATTAAAAAGCAATAGATCATTCATTTCATTGTTTTTTATTTTGCTTTATTATCTTAAATGACATTAAAATTTTATTAATATACATAAAATTTGTAGTGTAATGATTTAAAATCAAATTCCATTTTGCTTCAACCTGTCAAAGATACATATATATAGCATATAAATTCAATTTCTCCAACGCCAAACATGTACCTATGAATTAGTAATTACGAAAACGTTAATTCTCAAACCAATTTGTACATATACTTTTATACTTCTTCATGTTGTATTAGGTTTAGTAATAATTTCATAAAAATTTGATTTACAAGTAATTAATGTGTTTTGATTGAGTTGTGAGATTTATTTCGGGGGATTGAAATTGTGAAATTAGCATTATGGTGTGGAATTAGAATGACAATAATAAAAATAAAACACGTTAAAATGTTTGTGACAGCCCAAGGTTCAATAGAAAAAATATACTACTCCATATACAATACATCTACAATAAAATTGAAAGAATAAACTAATAAACTTAAAAGGCTTAATTTTTGTATAACCTCTATACTCTATAGTTTTATAGTAACCTTATTATATGTGAAAATTGGTAACCAATGTATGATTACAAAATTAAATAACAGCATCTCAAACCTTTTTTTTGTAACCCATTGCATTTTTTTAGTAACTTTAAATAATAAAATTAGTAAAGCTTATTTGATGAAAAGTCACAAAACTTACTCATGAGATATTTAAAAGTTTTAGATTTTAGAATTATGTTAGTACTTTAGATTTTAGATATTTAAAACTCTGTTTGGTAGACCGGTGGTGGGAATGAAATTGGTGAGAATAGTTAATGTATCTAAAGTTAGACTCTGTTTGGTAGACCGGTGAAAATAGTTAATAGTTAATGTACATGTCAAATTTGTCATAACTTTTTTAATTTCCAATGTTGCTTTTTAAGTAACCTTTAGATAGAAAAATTAGTAACATTTACTCCCTCTGTCCCAAATTATCTGACCCTTTTGGGTCAAAGTAATCCTAACTTTGACCCTTAATAATAAAAAATTATATAGAATTAAATTTTTAAAAATTATGTTTTGATTAAGTTAAGTCTTAAACTTTTCAAAACATATTTTTTGAAAATTTGATTGTGTATATATTTTTTGTAATTAAAGGTCAAAAGTAAAATTAGTTTGACCCAAAAGAGTAAGATAATTTGGGACGGAGGGAGTATTATAGATGAAATGTTACAAAAATTAGTAAAAATGTAAGGAAACTCATTTGTTTGTTGTTGATGAATTAAGTTCCTATAGCTTTTTTAGTGAATTGATAACATTTATTATTGATCTGAATGAAAAGTATTAAAATATCCTCTTAAATTTGGAAAACTAGAAAGATGTAAAAGGACAATCTATTCTTTTGTTTTGGTTTACAAAGAGGGGAAGTGGGATGGTAGGGTTCAAACCCATATTTACCCTTGTACAACTTTTCAACTTCTCAATATCAGTCCAAAAAGGATAAGTTGTAATTATCTTCTTTTATTAATATTTAATATCTGAATTTTCAAATTATTTACTTATACAATTAGTTATAAAAAAAAAGAGTTAGTCTTTAAAATTATTGTTTAGGTTACTGAATTGTTGAGATGTAATTAGCTTATTAATTTTGTATATAGTAAGAGAATTAGTACCATATTCATTATTAATAAAAAATTACTCAAATGTAAGATTACTTAATCCATCATAAAAATTGCAAATTCCTTCCAATATTTTGTGTTTATTTCAAACAACTGTCATGGAAATCAACAACAAAAATAAGTAATGAGAACTTTATTTTCACAGACTATTAAACATATATTATTTATTATATTATTAATTCAATTAGATTCGGATATCTTTATTATATATGAATTTATAAAAATTATTTTTTCATATTACATTATAAATTAATATGCCATTTATTTTCGATAAAAATGTCATTTATTATATTTATTTTATTTTAATTCTTATGTTTTATAGATTATTACCATACGTGCAACGCACGTGTTTTTACTAGTATATATATATATATATATGTACGCGCGCGCACGAGCCTAATCTATTATCTTATTAATAGAGAAAATTTCAAAAGAGATTGACATTACAAATGCGTAAGAAGACCCTGTAGCACACATGATTAGATTCAGCACTATCTCATCAAACAAACTCCCCCTTCCTAAAAACTAGGACTATCCTAGATCACATGTGAACTGGAGAGATTTCCGCATCTGTGAAACTCTGAATGTGAAAAGTTGAATCATGTCTCGAAATCCCTCAAAACCATCCAGACTTGATGAAACTCCGAATTTGAAAAGTTGAATCATGTCTCGAAATCCCTCAAAACCATCCAGACTGATGAACACCCCAAGATTGGTGCATAAAGATTTTAATCTCTTTCCCCCAATCGTTCAAACTGGAAAAGATCCATTGTTGAAACAAGAAAAGGATCAAAAGAATTCAAAATTCAAGTTGTCGAAGGAAGGAAAAAAAAAGAAGAAAAACCTTGTACTAGAACAAGACTGACGCTCTCACTAGAGTATGGCTCTAGGAGTGCTCTAAATCTAAGTACGTACTATATTAAAAAAAAAGAAAAAGAAAAATCTCTCCTCTTCTTGGTGTAACAACCAAATAGGAGGAGTAACAAAAGCATCGAAAAAAAAACACAAACACACACACTCGAAAACAAGAAGAAAGAAAAGAGGGTTATTACAAAAAGAAAAAAAAAAGAAAGGAGTGTAGGAGACTACTAATAAACCGTCATGTTAATTAATTAAAACTGCATGTTGTTGAGAAATTTCCGCTATTAAATACTAAATAATAATAATAATAATAACAAGTTATATTAGCCCGCGCTGGCGTTATGGACGTTCTTTATTTTAGAGTGGTGCTTGATTAATTGATTGAATAAGGATATTAATATAATCAATTATATAAGGGCCAAAAACATTTTTTGTTTTAGAGTGGTGCTTGATTCATTAATTGATTGAATTATATAAGGTTGTAGTAAAAATACAATTTAAATGGATTAGTTTTAATTATGTCTCTGGCATAAATTTTTGTAAGCTAACTTTTTAGACATGCAAAATTAAGAAGGTCAAGAACAGGTTTTTATTTGTAAGTAATAGGAAGTGCAAAGAGGTAATAAAATATGCTGTTAATGGATAATAATACTCACATTGAACAAAGGGTGGTTAATTCGGAATGGGAAAAATATTGAACGGTCCAAGTTGAAGGGATGGTGACGAAGAAGAAAGAGGAAAGAGATATGAAGGTGAAAACAGAGGAGAGAGATGGAAAGGTTTGATTTTTGGCAAACCTGAAGATTAATCAACAACGAGGAGTTGAAAGGAAGCAGCAACTGAGTTGGTGAGAGGAAAAAAGAAACAGCGAGAGAAACGTTAATTAAAAGTAATTAAGGGTTTAGGGTTTAGAAGCAATTAATTAAAAGTCTTAAACATTAATTAAAAACAATTGAGGAAGGGAAATGTGTAATTAAAAAAAAGGTAGAAGGAAAAGGAATGGGGCAAACTCATAGAAGGACTTTTTAGTCATCCGAAAAGACCAAAATGTGGCACCACATTAATCCTCAATTTGGCATTTTAGTAATTTCCATAGTAGTTAAAAATAATATATAGTATATATATAATAATCTATACTATATATAAAAGTACGAGTTTTGTGAAACTTTTGAATCGACCATTATACCCTCATTTTTTTAATATATTTCTTAAATACCCTTGCTTAAACTATTGTAGTTTTATTCTACTAAAAACTCTATTTTTATTCAATTATTAAATCTAATATCTTTATAATTTCTTTATTTTTACCATTCTATTATTTTTGAATAAAAATTGGATATATCAAAATTTTTAATATACAGTTTTATTTTACTAAAAACTCTATTTTCATTTAATCAAATTCAATATTTTATAATTATTTTATTTTTACCATTTTAATTTAAATTCAATATTTTATAATTATAAGATAAATGTAACCCGGGGTTTAAATTTGCTATTTTGCTTTGTTAATAATTTCTTTGTGTGGGATAATTTCTTTTATTACTTTGATAGTAAAATCAAATGCATATACAAATGGGCTGGTCGGGTTGGATTTGGGTTAGGTTAGTTTCGGGTTAAGGAAATTTTGGGTTATAAGGGTTCGGGTTTAGGTTGGGTTGGATTCGGATCGCACAAATATCGGGTTATTTGGGTTGGGTCAATTTTGGTTTGTCTTTTTCAGATTCGGGTCATATGGTTCAGGTAATTTCGGGTTTGAGCCTCCGATTTTCAGGTTCAATTCTTTTCGGATTCGGGTTATTTAAATATAATTAATCTCGATTCGGGTAATTTCGGATTAATCTCTCGGATTGATCTGATTCGGAATGATTCAGGTTTGGGTCATTAAGGATTTGAGGTCGGGTCATATCAATTTCGGATTGAGCGGATTTTTTGGTCGAATCAGGTTGAATAAGGTTTGGCTTCAGGTGATCGAGTCGGATACCCATACTAGAGTGAAATTTTGCCAGCTATAATAATAGGCTTTTTTAGGATAAAATTAGTAGTATACTTAAGATTTTAATTTTAATTTAATTTAAACATATTAGGCCACGTGCAAGGCACGTGAAAGTAATGACTGGTAATAACAAGTGGATTGGTCCGCGCTGACGCGTCGGGCATTCAGAAATTTATTTCTTTGAACAATTTTCTATTTAAATTAAATTGTTTGATGCGTAGGAATGTTCGAAATTACTATAATTTTAAATGTATTGCATCTTTAAAAGTCTATACTATTAACATTAAGCATATGTCCTAAAGTTAGCAATAAATAGTAAATATTAGTTTGTACATGGATAGGTGCAATAGCTTCAAATTTTGTTTCCTCCTCTAAAGTGTGTAGCACTTAAACAAAAACTAAGTTTACTCTTTTCTTCATATGGACATGAAAGGCCTGAAGAGAGGTTACAATTCTAGCACTTTATGGATAGGATTTATTATAACATTTATGTGAAAGGAAATGATAATTACAAAAAAGGGCTCAAGGGCAAGAACTAGCTATAAACTAACCTAGGGTCTTCTTAGTAATTTGGCAAGTGAGAAAAGACAGAAAATGACAAAAAAAGTTCAAATCGAGTTCAAATGGAGCCTCCTCATCTATCCTCAAAAGGGACCTTTGGTAAATTCCCTGGATCTTTCAAATAACATTTAGTATATATAATAATAATAATAATAATAATAATAAATTTAGATATTTAATCCCCTCAAGAATAAAAACTTAGGACATTTAAGTAATCTGCCAAGTAGGTAAAGATGAAAAAGATTAGTTCTCCAGCTCATCATTAATCCTGGGTAGAAATCTTTTAGTAATTCCACTACTCTATTAAAGTCAATTGAGAAATGACCAAAAAGTCTAGTTATTTAATCACCTCAAGAATCAAAAGTTAGGAAATTTAAGTAATCGGTCAAGTGGGAAAAGACGAAAAAAATTAGTTCTCTCGCTCCTCATTAATCCGAGGTAGGGATCTTTTAGTAATTTCCACATGTTTATTTAAATAATATGTAGTATATACAAGAGAGATAGTCTGCGCTTGCGCTACATGCATGCTTTTATGTAAGATATTTTTGTTTATTTGATGCATCTATTTTATAAACAATTACAGAAAGTAAGATATAAGACGTTGTAAATCTATTTAGTCATTTTCTTGTTTTAAAAAATGAAATAGAATATGTTTAAAAGTGCTTGCATTCATTCTAAACAGTTCAATACATGCTGATATTTTTCACACTATTAATGGAGTTAGATGAGTATAGAATAAAAATGGGTCTAGCAAAACAACTATAACTCTTCTAATTAAAAAAAAAACACCCAAAAAGATAGGTAAGTGTAGAAAGGATTATTTGTCCTTAACACTTAATACGGTCCATTAAAACACACTAATGTGTGTGAACATAGTTAATCATCTAAAAAATAGTCAACACAACTGAAATTTACTTTCACAATCCAACACAAACCATATAGAACATAAGAGTTATTAAGTAATTAGCAAATGGAGAAAAGATCAAACGTGATGAAAAGGTTGTCTCAGGTGAAAAGTTGAAAGGAACTTTCAGCAAGCACCATCTTGAAAAAACAATTAACAGGATTTATAAAAAGTGCACTTAGTATGTTAATAATTTCAGAAAATGCAATTTACTCTAATAACCCAACACACCCAATTATCAAAGAATACATCATAGGGGTTGTAATAAATGTAAACTGAATATTTGTGTGTAAACCGTAAACGAACCCAACGAAAATGGACTGGAAAAATGGATTGAATAAGGAAAAAGGCTTGAGCAACATATAAAATTACAGAATCCTCATAAAGCCCAATAGCCAATAGATTAACATATATGGAATTTAAAAAGGTGGGAACAGTATTAATCATAGTTATTAAACCCGGATCGGCCCGGCGGTCCAACCGTTCAACCCGTTGACCCGGTACCTAGGCCGATCCGGTTTTATCTTCAGACTGTTCAAGATTTTAACCCACTTCAAACCGTTGAAAACCGTTTTGAACCGTCAAAACCCACTGACCCGGACGGGTCTTGATGAACCGGAAATAAATCTTGAAATCAGTAGACAACTCTATCGATCAAATCCAAGATCCAACAGGGGCGGTTTAAAGGAATCAAGCCAAGATGAAATCTGAGCGAAATTTTAGTAAAAGACGAACGGATCTGCTGAGGTTTTTAAGCTTATAAGGGACAAAGGTTGATTCCAAAAAAAAAAAAAGGTGAAGGGTCTCTGCGATGCGATGGCCTGATAAGTAGATGAAGGAAGGAAGGAAGTTTACAGTTTCTACCTACACTCATTATTTATATAATATATATATATATATATATATATATATTTTTCAAACTTAAAAAATGTTTTACTTTTACCCACTCAATTACCCTACCTTGTTTTTATTTTGACTTTTCTTCCTATATCGATAATAATAAATAATTTACTTGATAATCATTATTATATTTATTTATTATTTAGTACCATATTATATATATCTAATTTTATTTATTCAATTAATTTTTTTTTTATTTTTTGGCATCAAGAAAGGAATTAATGCTGTTGTAACATATTAAGTATTTGAAATTTTTAATTTTGTTGTAATTGTCTTATTTATTAAACTAAAGAAAAGAATGGTAAATACTAAAATATATTTTTATTTAACTTATAAAAGTATAAATAATATTTTAATATTTTAAAAATATTATTTATTAACCCGCATCAACCCGATTGACCCGACGGTTGAACCATTTGACCCGTGGCCCGGAGCCTTGAGCGGGTCGCTCTCCGGGCCAGGTTTAATAACTATGGTATTAATCATGCATTTAAAATGGTGGGAACACTATTAATTAAAGTTAGATTCTAAAATTACATAAAAAGGCAATGTATTTTTAGAAAAAGAGTTAAGATTAGAAGGATTTTAAAGTAATAAGCCATTTGAGAAAAGACCAAAATGGGACGATAAGGTTGTTCCAGGTTAAAAGTTGAAAGGGCTTGTGAGTAAATTCCATAGGGGATAAAAATAATATATAGTATATATATATATAATTATATAATAATAATAATAATAATAATAATAATAATAATAATAATAATAATAATAAGGGTGATTATATGATACACCGGCGGTGTAAATTTTGAACTCCACAAGCGGCTTGTGGAGTTGACACATGTCCATTTTTTGAATTAATTAAGTTTTAAATATTTCAATCTAGTCCCTAAGGGACACATGTCACCCTTCAAGACCCGCTTGTGTAGTTTTTTAAACTCCACCACCGGTGTATTGTATAATTTACCTAATAATAATAAAAATAATAATAATAATAATAATAATGTCAAATTAAAGATATCATATTGAGTTAAAAATTCACTCGCATGTTATATTTCAAGTACATTATTAAATTCAATCATTGTTTTTTAAAGTATATTAATTATACACATTTTTTAAAGAAATTAGTCTCACTTTCACGTGCAACGCACATGACCCAATATGTGTAAATTAAATAAAAATTAAAATCTTAATCATACTGCTAATTTTGTCCTAAAGATGCCAATTATTAGAAATGGCAAAATTTGACCCGAGTTCGGGTATCCGGTCCCACCGACAAAAACCAACCCTATTTGCCCAAAAATCCGTCCAATCCGAAACCAAAATGACCAGACCCAAATTTTTAATGAATCGAACCTGAAACGACCCAGACCCGAGAGATTAATCTGAAATTACCCGAATTTTGATTAACTTTATTTAAATGAGTCGAATCCAAAAAGACCTGAACTTGAAAATCCAAGGCTCAAACTTGAAAATATCCGAACCATATGACCCGAAAACTGAAAAAAGACCCGAATTTTAGAATTGACCCGAAGCCAAATGACCCGACATTTGAGAGATCCAAACTCAATCCAATATAAAACCGAAAATAAACCAAACCCGTAGAACCCAAAATTTCCTTAATCCGAAACTGACCTAACCTACATAACCGTACCAAATCCAACCCGACCATCTTATTTTTATATGCATAGCGTTTTATTATCAAAGGAACAAAAGAAATTATCCAAAAAAAATTAACAAAGTAAAAAAGCAAATTTAAACCCACGACAAACAATGGTCACATTTATCAAACAAGAAATTAATTATAAGTTAAATAAAATAATTGCACGTTGATGAAATAATAAATTTTAATCAAAATACATTAAACTATCAAATAGAAACAGGTCAATCACAATAACCTTTTAATTTAAAATGGTAAAAATAAAATTACTATAAAAATATTGAATTTAATTAAATGAAAATAGAGTTTTTAGTAAAATAAAACTGTATATTAAAATTTTTGAATATATATCTAAATTTTTTAATGAAAAATAGTAAAAATAAAGTAATTATAAAGATATTAGATTTAATTAAATAAAAATAGAGTTTTTAGTTGAATAAAATTATAATAATTTAAACAATGGCATTTAAGAAATATGTTTAAAAATAAGGGTATAATTTAATTCAATGAAGATAGAGTTTTTAGTAAAATAAAACTGTATATTAAAATTTTTGAATATATCCAAGTTTTTATTGAAAAATAGTAAAAATAAAGTAATTATAAAGATATTAGATTTAATTAAATAAAAATATAGTTTTTAGTAGAATAAAACTATAATAATTTAAGCAATGACATTTAAAAAATATATTTGAAAAGTAAGGATAGAATAGGTGATTCAAAAGTTTTACAAGAAGTTGTACTTTTTAATACAGTATAAATAGATAAAACAAGTTAGTATATATATAATTATATATATATATATATAGAAGGTCAGTTGATATCTCCCAAAATGAAATACTAATATCAAATACTTAATTCATCTTGAAAGAAAAAAAAAAGGAAATGCTTAAATTACTGACAAGTATATGTATGTCTTTTATTTGAAATGAAAGTAGTGATAGAGTTGTATATGCAACTTCAACAGGAAGATGATGTTTTTTAACCTCATACATACACAATTCCAAATAAGTCTTGGTTTGTCTCAAAAGTTAATTTTAATCGCAAAAGCCAAGTCAACCTGAAAAACAAATCTTTAGGTGCTTTTGCGTTTTAAAAATTATTTTGAACATTAAATGACTAAAATCATTTAAATAGTTTTCTCTTTCCATTTTACTAACTAATATCCTTTTTATACATTTCATCTCTCTACTACTTTTTTCTATAACAATACCAAACATTAATTACAGTTTTTACCACAATTTTAGAAAGTACTTTTCAAAAGTACCATTTTCAAACCCAGTTTTTTCAAACTCCAATCTCAATACCAAACATCGATTACCTAAGTCTAGTTTTTAGACTATTTCAATTTAATTTATTATAACAAATGTGTTAGTCTGCACTTGATGCATGCAATTTTTAATATTAGAATCATGGAAGTAATTTTTATAGTATTAGATATTATATGGAAGTAATTCACAAATAAATAAATTTAAGGTTTAAAATATTGAAGTATTTGTAATATAAATAATTCAATTAATTAATATTTTTAGTATAATGCTTTTTTGGTCCTAAAATATATGTTTTATCTACCACTTTCACAAGTTATAAGAAAATTAATTGATTCTCAAAATTTATACAACTTTTACAATATTTTATCAAAATTAACCTTAATTTTACTTTAACATAAGTTTCATTTCTACATCTTTTGATAAGGGTAAAATTAGTCAAAATTGTCTTGATTTTATAAATGAGACATGTTATTTGGGACTAAAAAAAAGTCCAAAAAGATACAGATAAAATAAGAAAGAGGGGTTCATTAACTGTTATATTAATTTTCTCATAAGTATAACTCGTAACTAATATTATTCATACAAATTTATGGTGATTAATTACTGATGTTCACACCGAAACAAAATTATAATGATTCAATGATGTTCACACTAAAAATAATTTATAGGATCAAAATTACCAAAATAGGTTAGTTAACTCTATGAAAAGTAGATTGGAGCTTTTGGCAATTTTGGTAGGGTACGAAAATTATATATAGTTTTTATACTTGAAATTTTTCATCGGTGAAATTAAGAATTCAATATTATAAGAGTTATTATTTGATACACTGTCAGTGTAGTTTTTGGACTCCACAAGCGGGTTCAAAAGTTGACAAGTAACCCATTTCAGAATTAATTAGATTTTTAATGGTTCAATCTAGTCCCTAAAGGGACACATGTCACCCTTGTAGACCCGCATGAGTGACACATATCACCCTTGTAGACCCGCATGTGCAGTCTGCTAAATTCCACTGACGGTATATTGAATAATTTTTCATATATTATATAAATAAATGGTAGTATGTTTTCATCCCGTTTTCTGAATCAAATTAACAAAATTGATACTACAATATTTTACTCTCTCTGTATTCAAATATAAGTACTTTTAAAATATATCATCATGATTAAAAAAAGTTGTACTTTTAAAATATATCATCAACATTAAAAAAAGTTTGTTATGACTCGAAATTTTATAAATATTTACCTTCTTTTTCTTGCCAAAAAAAATACCTTCTTTTTCTATTTTTGCCGCTGTTCTTTCTCCCCCACTCACTCTCTTTAGTAAACTATTAGCACTTATAAGAGTAGTTTTGGAAATAAGTGAATGTTACATTGGGTTTGATAATAAAACTTATAATAAAACTTATAAGTTAGAACAAATAAAATTCTAGAAGAGCAGACAGAGGGAGTATATGAGAGAGAGACTCCTTCGTATCCACTCTTTTTCTTTCTTTGCAATTTTCATGCTTTAATTTATCCTCCAATTGTGAATGTGACTGTGTGCTTTGAAACTTTTAACAAGTTAAAATACCACATGCATAAGGATATAAACGCATACATTAGAATCATAGTTATTAAACCCGGATCGATCCGGCGGTTCAATCGTTTAACTCGATGACTCGGGATTCAATCCGGTCCGATCTAAGAATTGGACCGTTTAGACCATCAGCCTGTTGAAACCCGTGCAAAACCGCCTTAAACCGTTGAAACCCGTTGACCCGGACGGGCTAGATCTTAACTATGAAATTTGGCAAGACAATCCTTTGCCGGTCGGTGATTAAGTTGGCAAACCTTGTCGATCCGTTCTAATGAACCCGTTTTGGTCTTCTCAAGCAATACTTTCCTTGCCACCAGGATGGAAATCGAGCTTTTTTCTTTTAAATGATGGAAGGATCTGATGAGATCTAGAAAGGGTAGGACTAGGAGGCTGATGAAAAAAATAGAAATCTTTCCTGGAAGCGGTGTATGGAATATTGGAATATGCAAGAGATAAATGAGAAAGAAAGAAGGCTTATTGGCGGCGATGGGGAAGAAAGAAATTTAACCTACCCAGACCCAATACCGATTACCCTTTCTTCTCCTTTTATTATTAAATATTAATATAATATTATTATTATAATATATTTTATTATTGTTAAAAATTTTAACCGGTTACAATTACATGGGTAGTTTTGTTTTGAAAAATTTACATGGGTAGTTTGGATATGGATAATAATTACTAATAATAAAGTGCTCCAATTTGAAATTGGTAAATTAATTTATCTAAATCAAAATCATTTTTCAATACTTGTTTTTATATTAAAATAAAATAAATATATATTAATATATATATATTTAAATTATTATTTGTGGTGTATTAATTTCATTAAGTTATGTAATTTAGATTTATATGTACTAAAAACTAAAATTTTCTTTAATGTATAAAATTATAAAATATATAAAAATTAATTTATAAATAATTTATTAACCCGACATTGACCCGATTGACCCGACGGTTGAACCATTTGACCTGTGACCTGGAGGCTTGAACGGGTCAGTATCCAGGTCGGTTTTAATAACTATGATTAGAATTTTTATATTTTTAAAGGAAAAGGAAAGTTGTTTGACTTGTTGCCAAATACTCCCTCCGTCCCATATTATCTGTCCACTTTTCTCCTAATAGAAATGGACACATAACATGGACGGAGGTAGTAGAGTTGATCATAATTGGTGGAAGTGATACTATCAATCAACCAAAGCTTCAATTGGGGCTGTCTCCAATTGGAAAAAGTGTAGCACAATGAGTGGAGAAGACAGAGAAGACAGAGAAACATGGTAGGGTTGAGCGGCAATTGGTTGTGTCCTCGACCGCAATAAAATTCTACATATTAGAGGAGATCACACGCTAATATGAGAGTATTTGGTGGAGGATATGTACAATAGTACTTTGTGATAATGGTTTTTTTTTGTTTTGTTTTTTTTTTTTTTTTTTCACACATTTGGTTCTGGTAGTTAAATTAAAGAGAGAAGAGAGGGCATATGGATCAGAGCCTCAGGCTTAAACACATTTGGTTCTTCTCACATGAACTTCAAGACTTTTGACCATAATTAGGTCAGAGCCTCGGGCTCATTATACTAGTATTTTAGCTAAGTGAACTATTTAAATTGGGAGTAAATTGGGAGTGAAGATCCTATAAACTCGAGTCAGTGGGAGTTACCACGTAATTGAGAATAAATCGTACATATAATATATTTATTCTAAAACTTTGTCATAATCAATGTTTAGAAGTTCATATCTACCCATAAAATAAATAAAAAATTTATTTGGGACTAAATTTCATGTTAAAATCATATTTTAATTATTAACGTTCTTAATTGAACAAAAGAAAATGTTATTTTGACGAAATTTTATGTTGAACTTCTATCTCAATAAATACAAATTTTTTTTAAAAAATTCACATTTCAAATTAAAATTCATTTAAAATACTATATGGGTAAGCTAAAATTCACTTGAATATATGATAATATATGTGATTTAGCCTCGATTGCGTGGTAACTCCTACGGACTCGAGTCTATAGGATCATCACTCTTAAATTGGGCCAAACCCTTTAAATCATCATTCAAATAGGAATTTAACCTTATTGACATGTAATGTTTTTTATCTTGCTGAAATAAGGACATTCTTAGACCCTTAATTCAGTAAGTTTTGGAAAGTTAAATCCCAATTGACTCAATTAGAAGGTTAAATAGTAAATACCAATTTGAGTACAATGTTAGAAACTAATTTAAACAATTCGCCAATCAGAAAAGCAAGACTCTCATAAAACCCTAGTCGCCTCCTCTTTTATCTTCCCTTCAGTCATTTCTCTCTCAATTTTCTTCTTCGGTATTTCTATTTACCACCTCCCTCCTCCTCCTTGGTTGACACACGGAGGAGGACTTTGTTTTTTAGTTTGTTTATTTATTTATTTTAAAATACTCAAATCTGCAGTTTTTTAAAGTAAATTTTGTCAGTTTATTTTGTTGAGATTTGTTGAGTTAGTTTTTTTTCCATAACCTAAATTTTACAATTGATTTGAGGTCTGTCGATCTTCTCTATTAGAATGAGTGGTGAAATTGTGTTTCCATTCTTTTTTGTGTCACGGAAAAGATCTGTTATTAGAACCAGTTACTTTCTTATTATTGGTAAAACTGTTTTGTTTGGAAAAACAAGCGAAAGCGAGGAAGAGTTAATGTCCTTCAGAGTTATCAATATGCTGCAAGACAGACTGTTTAGGTTTTCCAACAAAATTCATTGACGTGAGGAATGAGTTATATAATTTTTCTAAGGTATTTTCAAGCAAAAGAAGACGCTCTAAAAAATTATTGTAATATCAGTATCGAATTTGTACTTTTGTTTATGAACATGGATCAACTTACATACAGTGTAAACAAACTTGTGTTACTGTTTGATGCCAAAAATATAAGGGTTCTCACCCTTGTTTCTTCTATGCAAGAGTGGGGAATTGATATCTAAATATGAGATTGCAATTGTTCTAAAATAAAAGAATTTATTAAGAACACTAGGAAATTACAAAGAAAATGAGATTCAATGATCTCAGATGCTTGAATACAAGTGTTTAAAGGAAATTCTAAGTTAGGGAACTACTCCTAAGATACAAGATTACTCTAATTCTAAGTTACTTCTAATAAACTAGCTAACTATGATGATTTTTTGACTTCTTGTCTTTGATGAATTTGCCAACCCTTTGAAAATAAGAAAAACTCTTATTTATAGTGTCCAAATTGGTGGTTAATTAACCACTCATCCGAATTTAATTAGACATGTGAATTGCATTTAGTTTGTTCCCATTTTAAGTGGAAATAACCGGCCACTAATTTACTTAATTAACCACCATTAACCACTCTAATTAACTTCCAATGCTTAAACATCCTATAAGCCCAAAAATAGATAATCATAAGCCCAATTATACACTTG
Source organism: Corchorus capsularis (assembly GCA_001974805.1). NCBI lineage: Eukaryota > Viridiplantae > Streptophyta > Magnoliopsida > Malvales > Malvaceae > Corchorus > Corchorus capsularis. Next base: position 18,886 of record AWWV01009094.1, read on the forward strand.
GCTTAATCCTCCAAGGCCCATGAACATTAGGCCCGAGCCTTGTATTTAATTTACAACCCAACAATTGCCACCAAATCAAATATTGATTTATGACATCATTGTTTGATTTATTACCATTAAGTAAAAAGAAAATGAATAATTAAACCTCAATTACGGTTTTTCTTTTTTAAAACCCTATTAATCAGGCTTTAAGTCATGTTTCACCTTTTCAACTTCTATCACCTGCCCACTACTTTACCTTTCATCTTCTTCTTTTCATTTCGTTTATTTTCTCACAAAATTAGTATGATCATGGCACCACTCAAACCTTTGAACAAAATATCTCCATTTAGAAAAGATGCCAAATATAGGCTCCAAACGATGGCCAACACCAATGCTAAAATGGGGAATCACAATGCTCGCACCATTTGTGGTAATCAAGTTGATGATTCGACCGAACTTGAAGAATGGTTACCAATTCTGAAAACAGAGAATTTGTTGTTACATACTCCAAATGTTCAAGTATTGAGCTACTTCATGGGGAAATCTGTTATTCCTTCATGGCCATCTTTTGACAAACGATTCTTCAATTGGTATACCAAATTGGCCAAAATATATACACCATTTTGGAAAATTTTAGGTATTTTTTCTTTGCTTGAACTCACTTTAAACATTCCAAGCATTGATCCTCATACTATGGCAACTCTGCCATTATTCTGGTCTTCAAATTACAATGTGTTCTTATTTTCTTGTGGTTGGATGACTTTAACTTCTAAAGGCCTATCCATGCTGACTGGGGTAAAATGTTCTCGATTAGGAGCCCATCACAGAATATTTTTTGAACCACCTCCTAGTGATTTCCCTTTTGAAGAACTATAACTCCTTTCGTACTTTAGAAAGGCAATGTATCACTTCCTATATTGTTCCTAATAATAAAAAAAACACATAGGATTTTTATTATATTGGCTTTGCAAGTTTGTTTTTTGCGTTCCAATCAGTGCTGCTAGTCAATATCTTCCCATTGCTGAAGCTTTAAACAGAAATGAATTTGTTGAATTAGTACCATTGATTATAGCTAAAGCCTATCATGGTATGACTTCTTTGGTGGTTGAAATTTCTTCAAATGTGCCTACCTCTCATATAGAAGGACCACTTTGGCTTTCCAATTATGGTTCTATGTCTATTTTTATTCTTCATCTCCTCATTTCTTACCAATTGGAACTGCTAGAAATAGTATGATCTTAAGGCAGCATATAGTGAAGAATCCCAAACACTCTGACTTAATCAGCCTTATTGACTATTTCTTGAATCTCCAAATTACTAACCATAAGTTCTTTACCCCTTATGATCACCTTGAGGACAAATATGCTGATTTCTTTTGGGTTCCAAAAGAAACTTGATGCCCTTCACTTCAATTTATGAAAATATGAACATAACCTAGGCATCTTTCAATAGTCCCAGAGATCTAGTTGGGAAAATTGGATTTGGACCTTCTGCGGGCATGCTCCTTTCCACCACATATTCTCCTCAATTTTGCCAAAGGAAATTTGGCCTTTTACAACAAATTCATATCCCTAATTTCTTTATTGCTAACTCCAACTTTGAGCCTATCAATGAACTTGTTGAAGATTGGGAACTTCCAACTCTTCTTACGGTAAACGCCAAATTTATCCATGTTGTGAGGGACTCGTTCGTGATCTTCAAATCTCTCCCTGGAGTTCATGCAACATTTAATCCCTAGTGGATTGAGCATGGTTTTACTTTTTGCTTTAAGCAAACCAGAGTTGAGATCTGCAAAAATCTTTCAATCTCTCAAGTAAGTATTATACTTTTCCTTTCCCGATTCTCTTAATCATTTACTATGAATTTCTCATCATTTTATTCTTGCAGACTTCAACCAATCTTACTCTGATTATGTCAAATGATGATAATCCCAGACCTGCAACTCCGGACACTCCTCCGAACTTCCAAATGGCTAGTGATTCAGTGAGTAATCAATTTACTTATACTCATGCTCATGAATATTTCATTTAATAATCACATTTTCTGGTGTAGGATTTTGATTTTAATTATGAAGAAGAGCAAACTAAAAACAACTCTGCATAAAATTCACCTGATGGAGGTTCTCCATCAAACTTTAATTTTTAGGTAAATATAATTCTAACTCCTGCAATTTTGTTTCAGATAAACTTGTTATCTCTTCAATTTACTCTTGACTGTCTAATGGATTCCCCCACATTCAAAACTCTGAAGTTGCTCGAAGAATCCATACTAGATCCGAAAGACACGCTTTTATCTTTAACAGGAGATATAGAGAGCTTCACAGCTTTGAAACTGGCTAAATCATCACTATGTCTTGAGAAAATGTCTTTCTTAGTTCCTGAAGATTCTTATTGCAAGAACTTTATAATTGCTAGTCAACTAGTTTCATTACTAATTTCTTCCAAATTTTCTAACAACAAAGCAGAGATGACTTATTTGAAGAATTCTTTCTTCACTTTGGAACGTGTGAAATTGGAACTCAGAATGATGTGGTATGAATGGATTCTCTCCTATTCAGACCTCTGCTCAAGAGAAGAAAAAGAACGTTTTCAAGACTTTTGCTTCCAATACCGAGAGAGAACTATTATGTTTTGTAATTTGTACAGTAGGAAGACTATCATAGAACATTCCCTCGAGCTTTTAGATTATCATCAAGAAACACTCTTAACAGTTTGGTCAAACTTAAGAAAGAATTTAGCTTCTCTTTTAATTTGATTCAAGCTTACCTATATCGTATCTTAAGCCTCTCTTTTCCATAAAGAATTACTCCTTTTATGAATTATATATTTCCCCTATTTCTGACCACAACTTACTTGTAAGTCAATTTCGTTTACTAATTATCTTATATAAATGTAATAAACAAAACAGGCTTTAACCATTTGAAGCATGGAAATTCCAGACCTCCATAACCAAGAATGTTCTGAGCAAGTATATCTACAAAAGTACTTTTCAATTTTGTATACGAACTCAAGTTTTGTTTTATCAAATTGATTTAATAAATTTTTAGCTATTTTATAATTAGAACGCATCACTAAACTAATACACTGATATATACCAGATAATCGTCCATTAATTAACTGTGAATCTCCCTTAACCAATACTGAACAAGCTTTAAGCTCCAATAGTAATTATAATCCAACAATTAAAGCTTCATATTCAGCTTGATTATTTGAACAATTGAACAACAAAGAGAAAGAGAATTTGAACACTTTTCCAGATGGAGATGTCAAAACTACTTCAGCTCCTACCCCCAGTTCAGTCTTTGAACCATCAAATTCCAAAATCCATGGAACATGTTCAATCATCATAACTTCATCTAATTCAGGCAAGGTCATTTGACAAGGATGATCAGCTAGGAAATCAGTTAATGCTTGACCTTTTACAGCTTTTTGAGGAACAAATTAAAGAGAATTCTGATAAAGTTAGAACCCATTTTCCAATTCCGTTTCCCATCACAAGTTTGTTTAACATATACTTAATAACATCACACTTACAGATCAAGTCTACTTGTTCATTGAGCAAGTAATGTCTCAATTTCATGCAGGCAAAATATATTGTTAAACACAATTTTTTAAGAGCAGAATATCTCAGCTCAGCAGCTATCATATTTCTACTTAAATAATACACAACTTGTTCTTTTCCTTCACTTAAATCTTGTGCCAACAGTGCACCAAGTGATTTTTCTGTACAAGCTACATACAATTTAAAGTTACTCCTTTTCTAGGAGGCATTAACACAGGTGGATTTATCAAGTACTTTTTAATTTCTTCAAAGGCTACTTGATGCTCATCATTCCAGAGAAAATTCTCCTTTGATTTGAGTCTCAAAAGTGGAGTAAAAGCATATAACTTTCCTGCACAGTTAGAAATAAACATGCGTAAATAATTAATCTGTCCAAGAAAACTTTGCAATTCCTTCTTATTTGTTGGAGCTTTTGCATCCAAATTGCTTTAATTCTGTTTTTATCAATTTCTATTCCTTTTCTATGAACTAGAAAACCTAGAAAATGACCAGCTTGGACTCCAAATGCACACTTCAAAGTGCTTAATTTCAAACCCTTTAATCTAGTTCTATTTAACAACTTTTAAGTCTATTAAGATGTTCATCAAAATCAGTAGCTTTAACTACAATGTCATATATATAGACTTCTACATATTTTCCAATCATATCATGGAAAATAGCATTCATAGCTCTTTGATATGTTGCTCCTGCATTTTTCAATCCAAATGGCATCACAACCCATTCATAAGTACCTAAAGACCCTGGACCCTGGACATCTAAATGTAGTCTTAGAAATATCTTCTTCAGCTAGGAATATTTGATTATATCCAAAATAACCATCTAGAAATGACATAACACCATTTCCTGCAGCAGAATCAATAAGCATATCTGCTATTGTCATATGATATTCATCTTTAGGTGAAGCATTGTTTAAATTCCTAAAATCAATGCACACTCTAAGTTTTCCATTTTTCTTCATTACTGGACTATATTAGACAACCACTCAACATACCTAGCATGCCTAATGAATCCAACTTTTAACAACCTCTCTATTTCTTCTTTTATTCTAGGGTAAATGTCAGGTGCCACTCTCCTAGCTGGTTATTTATGAGGTTTCACATTAGTATTAATAGGTAACATGTGTTCCACTAGGTCCCTACTTAGTCCAAGCATATCAACATAATCCCAGGCAAAGCAATCTTTGAATTTAACTAACAAACTTATAAGTTGCTTTTGTTGAAATTTTGATAAGAATGAACTTACAAAGGTTGGTTTGGATTCACCAATATCTGCCCCCAAGTTTACTTCTATCAAAGGATCCTGAACTGTAACATGTACTTCTTCTTTTTCCCTTTCTTCTAACAAGGAAACTTGACTATCTACAATACAAAATGACTTTGTATTCTCTTCACCTTCATCATGGAACAAGTTTTTCTCAATTGAATAAGTCTGAACTTTCTTCAGAGTCTCTTTTATTACAAATGAAATATCCTTATTCATCAGCAGCAATTTCTTCTATGACTACTAATGAATTTCTCACCGAGTCTATTATAGCTTTCACAGATAACGTACTCCATTCATTGTTGTCAATCAATGAAGTAGCCTTGGATGCTTCACGATTCAAGCCCTCTTCAATTCTTAAAGGACCATATTTATTGGAGTAAAGTTGAGCATCCAAACAACCAGCACTCACAACAAATGGCTCGTTGTCTGCCTGAACAATCTCAATTTCTCCATTTTCTTTCCATAAAAAAACTATCTGAAGTAATGATGATGGAATTGCACTATTAGAATGAATCCAATCTCTTCTTAATAATGCATTATAAGTAGTTGAATAACTAATAACAAAGAAAGTAGCAACTGAACTTACCTCTCCAACTTGTAAGATACCTTTAGCCGTCGGCACCACCATCAAATCCAGAGATGACTATATCTAAAGGCGGCAATTCTGTACTTTCAGCTTTCAACTTTGCAAGCATCCAGTGAAGAACGACATTCATAGCAGCTCCATTGTCTACCAAGATCTTCTTCATATGGAATCCATTCATCACAGCAGAAATATAAAGTTGCCTCAAATGCTGAGTAAGTTCAGTTGGTGGTTTCACAATTAACACCTTCCATTGTTTGCCTTCTACCATGATTTCACTTGATTGATTTGACTCAATCTTTACGCCATCTGCTTCCTTTTCTGCAATATTGACTTCTGGAGTCCAGTCAACATCATCTTCTAAAGTTAATGATGCCATTGGCTCTACTGAAACTTCTTCTGTCTCACCCATCTCATCAATGATGTCATGTTTTTCATAAGCTAGAAATGCATTAGGCAAAACATAATTCACTGGCATGCTCCTCCCAACAGATCCTCCCATCTCAACAACTTGCCTTTGGCTATTTTGCACCATTCTGACCTGTCTTTGTTGAAAATGAGGAAACATAGCTTTTCCTCTTCCAAAACTCCTACCAGGAGGAAATTCACCCCTAAAATCTCTTCTAGGGTAATTACTTCCTACATGGATGTGTTGGACTGACCTTGGATAAGGCCTAAGATATCTTCCTCTGGGATTGGTCATCTTTCTGTTGTAAGCTCATGCTCAAATTCATTAGGATAAGTCCTTCCCTTATGAACTGGTACATCCTTTCTCCCATTTTGTGCTCTTCTACTCTTAAATTATCAGCAAATGACATCTTTTGCTGTGGTTCTTGTGTTTGCTTTACTTATGTTCTTTTTTAGGCTGACCCTTGCTCATTCTTTGGAACAATCATAGCATCCACACACTTACTCAGGATTTCCAAAAGTTTTCTTTTTTCTCCATTAGAACTTCCTGAACTAACATTTTCTTGAGATTGGGATTTCTCCAGTTCAGATATCATGGGAGTTAAAGTACTAATGGTTACACCAGAAGGAAAAGAATTCTGATAAATCATCATGGCCTTATCTTCATTTGGGAATTTTAGCTTTCCAGCCTCAATTGCATCCTGCAATGAATGTCGGAAAGACAAACAATTGTTAGTTGAATGTGACCAATTGTTGTGCCATTTACAATATCTTTTGTCTTTTATATCAGATTCTGATGGAACTTTATGATCATCTTTAAGGCTTATTTTCTTATCTTTTAACAGTACATCAAAGATTTGTTCAGTCTTGTAATGTCAAAAGAGAATTGCCTATTAACTTTATCAAATTTTCCAACTAGCTTTTTGACATTCTCATTCTGAGATGCTTTTTTCAATGCTGTACAAACATGAGGTTTACTCAAATTTAATTGAGCAACATTTATATCAACATCATCATCAGAATAACAGTCTAAACCAACATTCACTTCATTTTGAGCATAATAGGTTGCTCTTGGGACTCTTCTTTTAGCATCATCCTCTTCTAAGAATCTTTCATACTTAGAAACACATGATGCTAATTGAGCCAAATCTATAAATTCTCTATCTTTAAACTTTTTCCCAAGTTCAAGGACTAAACCACTTCTAGCTATACCTACATGCTCTCTTTCTAGTAATTGCACCAGAAGTCTAGACTTGACTTGTCTATATCGAGCAATGAAGTCTTCAACTTTTTCATTTGGTTTCTGTTTTACTTTAGCTAAATCTGCCATAGTTACTTCAGGTTCTATCCTATAGAATTAAGCATGAAATGCTGATTCCATTTGATTCCAATTAAGGATGGAATTTGCTGGTAAATTAATAAACCAATTAAATGCAACACCAGTGAGAGTATTGCCAAACATTCTAAGCTTAACATAACCACTCACATCACCACATCTAATACTAAATCTACCAATATGTTCTAGTGTAGATTGACCATCTTCACCAGAAAATACTAAAAAATCAGGAACTTTATACCCCCTTGGAAATGGATTACATTGATCAATCCAATCTGGATACGGCTTCCTTTACACAGGTCTTTGTCCACCTCTTCCTACAGGCATTAACTGCTCTTGTAAGATTCCTAAGACTTGATATCGCAATAAATTTTGGAAATCATTATCTCTTCTAACAGGATTTTGAACTTGATCAAAATTACCACAACCATTAACATCATTTCTAGGATGAGTTTGCCCCCAAGCCTCTGCAACATTTCTGTTCTGACTAAACTGACCATTTATTGGTATTCTAAGGTTTTCACCAACTTCGTCAAATGGTCTGACTCAATTTGAAGCAAACCTATCCGTTTGAGGAAACACATTATGATTTGGACTAACCCTTCTACATTTTCCATTATTCTTATCCATAACATTTCCTGTTATTGGATTTGAACAAGCACCAGTTTCCCTTATGATTATTTCAGGGGGAGGTCTGACATTACTTACCCTAGTCACGTTATTTTGTGAACTTCCATTAACAGAGTTACACTCTAAGTCCTTCTAGTATAGTATCAGCATTCAAAGTAGTCATCGATATAATGTTTGGACAAGTTATTAATTGCATCAGTTAGAAAATAGCATGATTTTTTCCATTATGTTCTATCATTGCATTTTGCGATTGCACAAGCAAACTAACATGTTCTGCATTTTTATCAGTGCTCATTTGTGTTTTCTACACTTGTGAAATGAGTTCCATCATTGCTTTTGATAACATGGCAGGAGTAACTCCATCTTCATGAATCGATCTTTCATCAACTCTGACATTTTCATTAACATTCACATTACAGGTTGAATTATCTTTTTCCTCATTGTTACTATGCCTAGTTTTTGGAGGCATGATTTGCAAAAAAACTTCCCTAGTGTCCCACCAGGTGTGCCAAATTGTTTGATTCCAAAAATATAAGGGTTCTCACCCTTTTTTCTTCTATGCAAGAGTGGGGAATTGATATCTAAATATGAGATTGTAATTGTTCTAAAATAAAAGATTTTATTAAGAACACTAGGAAATTACAAAGAAAATGAGATTCAATGATCTCGGATGCTTGAATACAAGTGTTTAAAGGAAATTCTAAGTTAGGGAACTACGCCTAAGATACAAGATTACTCTAATTCTAAGGGTTACTTCCAATAAACTAGCCAACTATGATGATTTTTTGACTTTTTGTCTTTGATGAATTTGCCATCCCTTTGAACATAAGAAAAACTCTTATCTATAGTGTCCAAATTGGTGGTTAATTAACCACTCATCCGAATTTAATTAGACATGTGAATTGCATTTAGTTTGTTCCCATTTTAAGTGGAAATAACCGGCCACTAATTCACTTAATTAACTACTATTAACCACTCTAATTAACTTCCAAGGCTTAAACATCCTATAAGCCCAAAAATGGATAATCATAAGTCCAATTATACACTTGGCTTAATCCTCCAAGGCCCATGAACATTAGGTCCGGCCCTTGTATATAATTTGCAACCCAACAGTTACACAATTTTATTTCATTTAGGAGTAATATTTTATAAAACCAACGTTGGATTTAATACTCTTTTCATATGAATCATGCACGCAATATTTCAAGTCAGTCCAATATCTTTTTTCTTATTATTGAGACTCCTAGATTTTTGAATATTTCAAACATATTTTTAACAGTGGAAAATATATTGCAATCAAACATGTAGTTAAACATTTTCAATTAACTTCAAGTTTAAGATGCATGATCTATGTGAATAAAATTTAGAATTCTATGATGAGATTAGTCAAATATAAATTTTACTAAAATATATAAAAGAGTGAAAGACTTGTGTAACTTACTCTGTGTGTAAGTGGATCCCTTCTCTTTGTTTATATAAATAAGAGTTTAATATTTCTTTTTCATCGGAATAAAATAGAGAGAGAGGGAGATGAGACTCTTAAATTACATTTTTTAAAGGCCAGACCCTTTAGCCTAACTCCATATTTGAGCACGTGTTTTTTCAACAACAAATAAAGATCTGATCTATACCATATATATAAAAGTGCGAATGTTCTAAAAGTTTAGATGCATGATTGTACCCTGTTTTTTCAAATATAATATTTGTTAAATGCCATTTTTTTATAATTTTACTTGTTGCAAAAAAAAATCTTTTATAAGTTTACTATATTAAAAACTCTTTTTTATATAATTAAATTTAATTTTTTTATAACTATTTAATTTTTACTTACTATTTTAATTTAAAAAACTGAGATATATTAGAATTTAATTTTTGACTATATTTCTTAAATGCAATTGTTTAAACTTTTACAGTTTTATTCTAATATAATAAATTCAATATTTTTATAATTATTTTATTTTTATCATTTTAATTTTCAAAAAATGAAAATTTTTGGTAGTTTCAGACCTAACCCAATTATAATATAAACTAATAAAAGTATTATTATTGTCTATTCCTACTTCGAAGTTGAACGAAAATTCAAATACATATTTAGATTCGCATAAAAGACATTAATATTGACAAAAATAGGATTATTGAGCTTAATTTAGGTCAACAATTAATACTACATCTACATATATAAAAATTAGAAACCATGAGGCAATATTTATACTATACTAGTACAGTGCTCCTGCGCTTCATCGCAGACTTTCTTCTTTCATTATAGAAAAAATGATATTTTTTTTAGCAAAAATTGCTTTTTTGCAAATCTTTATTGGAGAAAAGATTTTTTTTTTGTAATTTATTAATCGAGAAAAGATGTTTCTTAATGTACATTAATACATTATTATTCAAGATAAAATTCTTCTCATTACAACATGTAATTTTTGTTTTTAATTTTTAGATTTTATATGCATTTTATATGATTTTTCAATCCGGTTTCATTTTTAGTTAAATGTTTGGTGGGCCCATTAACAAATTGACAAAAGCTAACATAAAAGGTACATGAGAAAAAATAACATATGACAATCAGGAAATGCTCCTCTTCTCAAGTGGGGTCCACACAAACTAAGAATAAAATAACATATAGTTGACTAACAACCAAGAGGGGCAACTGTAGACACCGATTTTTGCCCTATATCCTTCGAATAGAAAAAATGATATCTTTTTTTAGCAAAAATTGCTTTTTTGCAAATCTTTATTGGAGAAAAGTTTTTTTTTTCTGTAATTTATTAATCGAGAAAAGATGTTTCTTAATGGACATTAATACATTATTATTCAAGATAAAATTCTTCTCATTACAACATGTAATTTTTGTTTTTAATTTTTAGATTTTATATGCTTTTTTCAATCCGGTTTCATTTTTAGTTAAATGTTTGGTGGGCCCATTAACAAATTGACAAAATCTAACATAAAAGGTACTTCAGAAAAAATAACAGATGACAATCAAGAAATGCTCCTCTTCTCAAGTGGGGTCCACACAAACTAAGGATAAAATAACATATAGTTGACTAACAACCAAGAAGGGCAGCTGAGACACCGATTTTTGCCCGGGGCAGCTGTAGACACCGATTTTTGCCCTATATCCTTCGATTTAAATCAATTTATTTCTTAATTGGTCATTTCGGCACTAGGGGCACTTTGGTCATTTGCACGTTCATGGGCATCTTGGTCATTTTAAGTTTACTCTTAATTTAAATTAGCTAAGTCATTTCCTAGTCATTTAAATTGCATTTGAAAAAAACCAAAAAATCTTGATATGCACCTTTAGCATTTTTTGCATTTTAATAATATGGCTTAAGTCCTTTTAGTAATGGGACTAATTTTCAATTAGCATTCTCATTTTCATTTTTGCACATCTAATTTACTTTCACGACCATTTCTAGAAGCATGTTCATATTTAATTCATCTTCATCACATTAAGCATTTTTCCTGTTCATTTCTTATTAAACATTTTCATGTTTATTCATCTTCATTTGCCTATTAGTTTTATATAAGTATTTGAGTCATAGCCATGCATTGCAATTGATTAGTTGGATTAGTTGGATCTACTCTTAGACATATTTCATTTTTACATGGCATATTTGAGCATTCCATATATCAAGTAGCCTTTGATTATTATGGGCCCATACATTCACATGAGAACAAAATACAAAAATGGTTTGTTTGCATTTACAACTTTCAGTTCAAGAAATAAAACAACATTTTTACAATTGCCTTGGCATTTTTTTTTTCAGCGAGTAGTTCTTGTAGGAATTTTCCCTCGTTTCTCTTCTTTCTTCTTCCTTTTCGGCATACAGAAAATGACATTATCCACAATGCTTTTGATGGATTCTTAACCCTGCAGGTTGGTGGAAAAGGAAAAGGCACAAAGTGCAACAAAATGTTCCCCAGGCTTAAGGCACAAGCGCCATAAATTGGTGAATGTGCCATGATGCAGATGCTCAAATAAATAATAAAAAAAAAAACAGCAACAAGTCAATGGCATATGGCAAAAGCATAAGATCAGGAACCAGCATGAATCATCAAGCATCACACAAAAACAGCAAGGAGTGTAACAAGGAATGGAAAGCACAAAATAGTGAAGAGCTATATAATTACAGCAGACATGCAAGAATGGAGTGAAATAAGCCTGGGGAAAGTTTGTTTGTAGGCTTTAAAAATTGAGAAAGTCAAGATTGAATTCAAGACCTCAACATCCTTGTAAATTCGTGAAAAAATGAATGCATGCAGGAAACCAGACTACAAGTTACCGAGTTAAGGTTGTAGTAAAAGCAAGGAAAACAAAGGAAATCATAATGCAGAAACAACAAGCATTTCAAGGTCAATACACTACAAGTAAATTAGAGGCACAAAGGCACAATTGCAATGAACACAGGTCAGCAAATAAGTCAAGGAAGTAAGGAAGCAATTATGGACCGAACAACATGCAAGATTTCATTCAAGGGAAAATTGAGCAAGCAAACAAAGCATACATGTGGCTCATTCCAGTGTAAAGGAAATTCAAGCAGTCCAAGTTCAATCATGACCGTACAACACAAAATTCATCATCACAGAGAAAGGTCAAAGTCAACAACAACAGATCATCAATCACATGATCATACCAGGATAAAATATGTGTAAAATAGTGATGTCATAGCCTAAAGCAGAGGAACCAAGCCAAGGGAAAACAGTTACAGAGAGAGAAAGCTGCTAGAGAGAGAGGAGATATTTACCTAGAGACAGCTCAGCGCCTTCTTCCTGATCCATATCCCATTCTCTCGGGAGCCACCTGCACAAAAGAGAAAAAAAAATCTGTTAGCGGAAAAGGAGGAATCCTCTTATTCATTGAACCGAAAAAAAATAGCCAAATAGGGGACTCTTCCTCACTTCACTACCTACAGAGAACAAAAACTCTCTCTCTCTGATCAATCCTCTCTACACAGTCTGTCTCTTCAATCAACGAACTCTCTCTCTTCCCCTCTTTACAGAGATTCTTTTCTCATCACTTTGGGCTGAAGACTGAGTCTCTCTCTTCTCACAAGGATTCAATTCTTATCTCACTAATACACTCAAGAAAACTCTGAATGCTCCCCTTATTGCAAAAAGCTTTCCCTTCCATGAACACACCGAATTGAAAAACAGAGAAAATCTCTCACAATTGAAACTACAGACACTCAAGTCTCTGAAAGAAAAAAAAAACGAATTCACACTCCCACTTTCATCACACAAAAATTGATCAGAAAGAAAAAAAAACTTCACCTTTGCTTTAGTGTAGTTCTTCTCGATCCCATTCCAGGTTTCTATTCTGACTTTTCCGTCAAAACAAAATTCAGAAAAATAAAAGAGTTAGGGTTCTTCACATTTGGGATTTGGGGCTTTCTTATCTAAAGCTCCAATTCCAAATTCCTTCGGTGATTGGCTAGGGTGAAGAGGGCAGAAAAACATACCTCACTGTCGGGTTTATCCGACTGTTGAGGTGGGAGATCGGAGCTATGGAATTTCATTCGGTTAGAGGTGGATTCAAGGAGGTTTAGGCTTGATCTTGGGAAACAAGGACCAGATTCGAGCCCGCGAGGCGACGGAGAGCTGATCTGGAGGCTTTGGCGTCTATTGGCGGCGAAACGGAGTTCCTACGCGGGGGCGACCACTGTGAAGCGATACCCGATGAACCGTAAGCGGCGGCGCACAATTGAGTTAGGGTTTCAGGCAAACAAAGCTTTGAGGAAGAAGAAGAAGAAAGAAGGGGCTTTTATAGTGATCCGTACAGGTCGACTTAAACCAACCCGGTTCGACCCAGCTGGCCCAAATGGCTATCCATCCAACCCACTGAGGCCCATTTTCTTGCTGGGTAATCACTAAATTTGGGCTTTTTAATCTTTTTGTTCCTATGGGCTTTGTAGGGCTTAAGACAAGTTTACATTAGTTTAGTCTAAAGTCTAGTTTCATAATTAATTTGGTTATTAGCTTTAATTTCAATAAATTGGTAATTTGGTAAAAGAAAAAAATGAAATCTTTTTAAAGTTCATGTTAATTCAAAACCTAAACTTTTATGTTAAAATCAACTTTAAAATTGAAACTTTTTGTTTTTTTTTTATGTTAAAATCAACTTTAAAATTGAAACTTTTTTGTTTAATGGTTTGATTCTTTTTCTTAAAGTTCATATTAATTCAAAATGATTCTTTGATCCCATTTAGAGTCTATTTCAATTAGAGAAATCAAAACTTTAATTCAAAGTTCGAATTTTCAAACTAAAATTAGCTTGGAAATTTAAGCTACTTTTGAGCTAATTTTAATTTGAAAACCACTATTTTGAGTTAAAAGTTTGATCTTTTAAATTAAAAATGATTTAGAAAAAGGATTGATGAATTAATTTTGATTAATATTTACTTTGAGAAAATTAAATCTTTGGTTAGAAATTTGATTTCTTTAGGTTTGAGTTAGTTAAAGGATTGATTCAAGTCCTCCATGTTAAATTCATTTAATTTAGTCTCTGATTTTGGATTTATTTTTGATTGATGCACTTTAATCCTTGATTTGTGTTCTATGCTCCCTGAAATTCCCTAATTGTTTTTCTTAATGTGTAGAAAGGTCTCCAGTCTGTCCAATTTGGCCCTTAAGCTTTTGTTTCCTTTTGTTTAAGTTATTCGCTATTTAAGTTTTTAGTTTAATTAAGCCCATGGGATTTATTATAATTTAGTAAGTAAAGTAGAGATCAATCATATGCATTCAAGTCATACATGTTATATATCACCTTGCTATATTCGTAGTGCATTAACATTAATCTTTTGCCGAGATGAAGGGCCTTTCAAATAAATGTACTCGGGTATGAATTTCTGGGAGCCCTTTCTAGACCGGTCTCTTCCATAAATTCCCCCACAATGCGTGGGAAAGGTTTATGGAATTGATTTCGGGTAGACTTGTGTTAATGCATGTAATTAAAATCGATCTTCCATGCATCTTAATTGTCATTCATATGAGTTAGCTAATTATGAATCAATAAACAGTTGCCTTTTACGATCACGGGTGGGTCCTAAGTAAATGTACTCGGGTACGAGTTCTTGATTCCCGCTCCGAGATTGGATTATCCCCGAGATACCCCCATAATGCGTGGCAAGGGTCTCGGGTTAATTTCAAGTATACCGCTGTTTACTGATAAACTAAAATCTACCAATTCATGCATCATCTGCATTCATTCTTTTTTTTCTTTCTAGGATTAAATACAATTAAGAAAAATACAAAAAGATTTTTTTCAAAAGCATTTTCAAAAGCAAATGTTCTCTTATTCATCTTTCAAAATGAAATAAAATTGGTAATCAAGAGCTTTTAAGATTTAAACTGAAGTTTTTTTTTTCAAATCCAAACCAGACCTAGTTTCAGGGCTAGAATATCAATAAAAGATGGAAAAGGTTTTCCAAAACAATAAGAAAAGAATATTTTCTCACCATGTCTAGGAAGATTAAAAAATGGAATTTTTCAAAGCAAAGTAAAAGACTTAAAAAACAAAAATAAAAGATTTTGTTGCAACATTTTCAAAATTCTTTTTCGAAAAGAAAAAGATCAACAAGAGAACAAATAGTGAAAGGGAATCGAAAACAGAATTGATCGACGGTCGTTCGGTCATATTCTTCGAATTCTCGGCATTGGTTTTAAAAGAATGATTTTCCTTTTCTTTTATAACCCTTTCCAGTAATAACTAAGATTGAGATAAAGGCAACCGTTTAGTGTTAAAACCAGTAGACTTAGTTTAGACTAGAGGTACCGTCGATTGACGGGCGTCTCGGGGGTGCTAATCCTTTCCCGAGCGTAACCGACTCCCGGACCTGTAGAATCTGGTTAAGTAGACCTTATTTGGTTTAGTATTACCTCTGCCAAGCTTAGGTTAATACTAGACTTAGTAATATGGATAGGTGGCTAATCACACCTAGGAAAAATGACTAGTGGCGACTCCTCTTTTTCCAAAGTCGTTTCGGCAGGCTTCGGACCCCGGACCCGAACGTTTCAACACACATGTCGCCCAACGAATGCCCTTACACATTCAAATATATGTAAGTATGATATACTAAACACGGAAAGTCTATTTTGTCGAGATTATCTGAATGGACGTTGAATTGGTTATTGTTAAAGCTGGTGATTGTTGTAATTACAAGGTTTAGTTTGTTGTTTAGCTGATTTGGTTGGTTTTGTTCACTGCTCAACACTAAGATGGCGAGTTTTTGGTTTGAGACAGTTGTTGATTGGAGTCATTAATCATTCATCATTTTCCTGAAAATCTAATTCAGCTGAAAATTTGTTTGAAATTTAGTTACTGGATTGCTAAACATCGCCCCTCTTTTGCTAAATACCGCCCCCCTTTTTACACTTTTGCCCTTTGTTCATATTTTGAACTTTCTAACAACTTCTTCAAACTCTCAACCTTCAAACGCTAAACTTCATTTCTAACAACTTCTTCAAACTTCATTTCTAACAACTTCTTCAAACTCATTTTCCTTCATTTTCTTCAAAAATCTTCAAGAAAATCATGTCGAATTTCGGTGCAAGTCGGTTCACTGTCAAATTTGTAAGTTTTACATTATAGAAATCCAGATCTAGAGAAAACAATTTTGAATTTTTGGTTTTTTTTTAGGGTTGTGCCGCCCAGGGCAAGCCGCCCAGGCTGGGCGGCATACCCATGGCTTGCCGACACCACTACTTTTAAAGATTTTTTACCTCATTCGATGGCGAACCCACGTTATCGTCCATTTCAGGAGTTATCAGCTTGTTTCACGTTAGTAATTAATTTGGAGATTTCAGAGGATTTGAAATGTTACAAAATGGAGCAAAGGGCGAAAGTGTCAAAAATTATAAAAAGGGGGGCGGTGTTTAGTAAAAAGGGGGCGGTGAATAGCAAACCCCATTTAGTTATTGTGATGAACCTGTTTCTATTCTTGGAGTATGTATTGCTAATTTAATTTATTGTGATTAAGATTTATTCTTTCATTTTAACAAGAATTTAATTTTTTAAAAAACAAAAGAAGAGCAATGTACAATCATTTCGTTTGACTTACAAATAAATTTTAATTATTATTTTAACTAGTTTTTTTGTCCGCGCTTCATTGCGAGTTTTAGAAAATGGACAAAAAATTTGTATTAATAAACACGTTTCAGAAAGTTCACAATAAATTTCTATTAATAGCTTGTAAGCAAGAGAAGTTTTGATTGGTCGAGATAATTGAGATAATTGAACCACGAACATGAGATTCATGAAATAATCAATATAAAGTTCTTGTAATTGGTGGAAATAATTGAACTACAAAGGTATGAAATAATGAAGTTAAAGTTCCTGCAACAAAAGGAGATGAAGGTGCAAATAAATAGCATACTCAACATTACATAAATTATGTTTGGGATCATCACAAGGCATAGATATAATAAGCTAATGAAAGTTTGTCACATAGCAAAGTTAATATACATTGAGCTAAAAAAATGTTGTGTAAGGCAAATATCATGGAACATCATTTTCAAGGCAGGTTGTGTTAAATCCCTGCTCAAGAAGAGAATCATTTTTTGAATAAGTTAAGACTATATTAAAGTTTGGGCCAAAAAAAGACTATGAAAGTCAACATAGAAGCCCAACCTTGATTTTGCTTTCGAAGTTAGAATGGTGAAAGGCTGAAAGCTAAAAAGCATATATGTGCATGACCAGAAACCTCTGACTTTCTTATCCTCTCACTTTCAAAGCGTTAACATCGAAATTAACAGAAACCTTGACACAGCAAAAAACTGCAAACAATTGGAAAAGAAAAGTGGCCACTTAATTTAGAGAATATATCTAAAAAATTATAACAGGAAATGATAGCTGGTGTTACTCTCAAAAACTTACCCACAACAAACTCCCAGAAAATTAAGTGCATCAATACGTGTTGAATAAAAATATGAAACCAACAGAAAGGAATTTAGGATAATTCTAAACACAGCTTAAATCATAACCTAACACCAAAGATAACTCCTAAATCATTGTAGTTCTTTGTTCAGTGTCTCTCAAATTAAACTAAAGTCTCAAACATGTCTCTTTTCACATAGTTCTTTTCTCATTATATTAGTTATAAGCTATTGAGATTACATCATAAGTCAAATACTGTGAGTAAGCATAATAAGTTCCAAGAAAATCTCTAAGCATCTTTTTTTCCCCTAAAGTATAATCAGAAGTTGCGCCTTTGATATATTATACACTAAATGTTGCACCAATAATAGTTGGCAAGCTCCAATAGCACCCAAAACAGCCTGAAAAAGAAGCTAAGAGTAGATAGTAAACAATTATAAAATCAACAACATAAAGTCTATATACAACAATAAGAAGAGTAAAGCTTGATCATTTCCATGAGCTGCTACCTCATCTCTGCATACCAAAGTTGAAATTATGGTACCTTAGACACAAATGTTAACACATATCTAATTTCATAAGGTTAACTAAAAAGAAAAGAAAAAAAAAATAGAAGACAGAGAGAGAAACAATATGGGTTAATTGAATGAAAGTTGCAGATATAACAACTCTTTTTTACTTATATTCTTATCTGAACCTTTATAAGAGTTTCATGGGAGAAAGTAATGAAATACTGATTTTCTATAGAAATCAAATGTTGGGCAACAGAAATGGGTCTGACATATGCAGTATGTATGCCCATATGTATAAGCACATTTTGACAGAATACAAAAATGAATCTAAAGAAAAGAATATGAAATTTGAACAGAAGTGCACAATAATCCTTCTTTCTATAATTAAAATTTGAATTAAACAAAAGAAATGCATGGCAATTGAAATTCTTTCCCAACTGAACTGCTAATATCTACCTATCAGATTTTAAGTTTCATCAAACTCAATTTGAAGCTTTGGTTCTCATACCACAAAGTAGGCATGGCAATACCATTAAAACCAATGAAAAGTTCAAATACTGGACAGAATGCAGCAATACCTATAGCTGCAACTGTTGTGCCATATAGTTTGGTGAAACAAAGCCAAAACTCTGCATAAAGTGAGATGGTTTTAGTCATAATTCAGGTGATAAAAACTTATGTTGAGTGAGCAATGAAGTTCAAAATTAAGTTTTATTTCATCACTGGTTGCTGAAAAAGTAACATGACTTTGAGACTATCCCTATTAAGAATATCTACGAATTGAAAAGTACCATGTTGATTACCTCCATCTTTCTATAATGGGCATATAAATCCTCAACATAGTCGACAGCTGCCAATGGATTCTTTGAATCACAGCCATCCATATCCAAAATTGGCTCATCAACTATGTCGGTATGTCCTCCATTTCGACTTCCTCCTATACAATTTCACCAAACCCAGTTTAATGCAATTGCTGACAATGATTAGTAGAATGCAACTTCTATAAAAGTTCAAATATTATAAAGAGAGAGGAAATTAAGAAGTAGATACCATCTCATCAGCTTCACTCAGCCTGTTGTTTCTTGCAGGCTACAAAAAATTACCTGCAGCCATGCCGACAGCATCCAGAGCTTTAACAACCCTGGATCTGACTTGAGCATTTGTTAAGTTTGACGTACCAAGGCCAACTGCTACATCAGCTTCAAACTGTAGGCATCGCATGATGAAAGATGCCATACTTTGCAAGCAACCTCTGTAGAGAGAAGGTTGAGGTTTTTTTTTTTTTTTTGGTAATAGTCAAATATATGTAAAGATTAAGTTAACAAAATCATCTTTGGATGATTTCTGCAATATCTAGAAGGTTGAGGTTCACATCAAAATTTAGAGTAATAAAGGTAGTTTATGATCAGCATGTATCAAACTTGAAGAACTAAACACATCCAGATTGGTCAGCAAGGATTCGTTAAAGATTAATTATTGTAGCCAACCACTATGAATTTGTCAAAAGAGCAAATATATTCCAAAATGGCGAATGCATATTACCCATACTTTAAACAAAACAGGAAATCTTTGCATCCATGTCAATACTTATTTATACAGATTCTAAATAAATATGACTATTAATAAATATAGTACAAATCATTCAGGAAATCTTAGCTTTCAATATTCAGGCATGACCAAAGCAAGTTCCATTAAGAACAAAGACAAAAACAAAACAATAGAACTTTAGTAACATGAAAAATAGGGTAAAAAATAAAATCAACTTTATTCATTATAATTATCGCTACTCCAAACAAAAAAACTTATCCACTCACCAGTTTTTCAAATGTTGATTACCTGTAATGCTCCACTTCTTGTCCCTCTCAAAAGAATTCAAATCCTACAATCGAACATAAGAAATGGTTAATCCTTCAATTTTCAAATGAGGCCATAGAGTAGAAATTGAATGGTAAATTACTGATTCTGCAAATTCATAAGGGAACACAATGGCAAATGCAATTAAATTGGAGCAAATAAGCTAAACTTCTGGAAAATTAAAGGGTCTAAGTAGTTTATATCCGTGTATTAATGCTGAAAAAAGAAGGTAGTTTGACCTGAGCAAATGCAAAGGCTAGGTCTGAATACATTCATTCAGCATTTTCTCTATGTAACAATTCCCTCAATAGAATTGACGTTCAACAGTTGTTGCACTTGTAATGCCAATGAAGAGTATTGCAGCATAAATGGAGCCATGCCATTGAACAAATCTTGTTGCCTCTCCCTGTATGTGAAACTCATAAGGAAAGAAAAAGAGAAAATCATTTAACTTGAATTTGCAGAAAATAAGCACTCAAATATTCAACAATGAAGTCTGGAAAATAACTCATAATTCTAAACCAAGTTCCATCACACAACTACATATTATATATTTACAGATCATACCTGAAAAGCTTAAATCTGGGAGTCACAAAAGAGATTGAAGAAAAAAAAATACAATTGAACAACTCAAAACCCAAAATTGAAATAAAATTTAACAAAAAAAGATCACAACGCTATGATTAAGAGCAGCATGCCAAGCATCAGTGAAATCAATAACCTAAATGTGAGCATTACATGCTTATATATAAGGACTCATCAGGAATGACGCCAAAGGAAGCACTCTGCCTCACTCCTCAAAAGCTCTCTGTCTCTAGGCCACTTCTGTTTGTATATGGAATCACATTAGGGTTGGATTAATTCTTGAAAATGCATGAACATCAGGATACATGTGTGAGGAAAAGACCAAAACTTCCATGAAAATCGAATTGAATAGAGAGGAAAAAAAAAAACCCACCAAGGTCACTCCATCGATGAACGAAATGCAACATCTGCCACGACAAAGAAAAAACCCAAACATGACCAAAAACCCATTTAAAACGCATTTTAAATCATGAAACCATACCTGCAAGTCGTCATCTTCTTACCCATTGTTCGCTTTGCTCTTTTCTCTCTACCATCGCCTGTTCTCCCCACTCTTCCAATTAAAATCCAAAATCAGCAAGAAAATAAGAAGTATGAGATGAGTAAGAAAATAAGAAAATAAGAAAATCAAATTCCAAAAGAAACATGAATTAGAAAGACATATCATACCTCTCCAATTCTCCACTTCTGTCTCTCCCCCGAATTCTCTTTTCTCTTTGGAATTTCAATTCTCTGCTTCTGCTTTACATGGTAAATCACACTTGAAAGAAACTGAAGAGAGAGAAGAAGACTGAAGCAGAAACTGATATAGATTGAAGAGAGTGAGGGAGGAGAAGAGTCTAGAAACTGAGTGGGAGAAGAAAGAAAGTAAAAAGACTGAGGGAGAAGCCTACCAAAGAGAAAAAGGAGGGAGGTTGCAATTGGGGAAAGCAGAAAGAATTGCTCAAAAAGAAAAAAAAACCAATGGAGAAACCAAAGGAAAAAAAAAGACAGCAGGCCAGGCAAACTCTGAGTAAACGTCAGTCAGACCCATCGACCAAAGAGCAAAACCAAACGACCAGACACTCAAGGACAAGGCAAGGAAAAAAAAAAGATAAAAAATAGGCCCAACCACAAAATAAATAAACCCTCTGAATCTCGTAATTAAACCCAAAGTCCAATTAAGCAAACAAATGAATCAAAATTTATAACCCAAACTCACCCTTAAATATAAATAAGCATAATTTATAAGTAAAATTAAGGTCCTAACACCAATATTCCTAATCAAATGACCCATCTTTGTAAGCATTATAATTTATAATCGAAACTCACCCTTAAATATAAATAAGCACACTTTATAAGCAAAATTAAGACCCTAACACCAACATTCCTAAATCAAATGACAAATGACCCATCTTTGAATCAATAATAGTTTAAATCAAAATCTCTCTTGAAAAGACAAAATGGACAAAAAAATAAACTAATCATGATTAGCACACAAAATAATTTGAAATTGAAAGGAAAATTAAGAGTTATAAGCCAATTCTAATAGCCTTAATCAACAACATTATCTCTCTAAACACTAAGCAAAATAAAATAATGTCTCAAGGAGACAATAAATGATTAAAATTGACATCCAAACCCTAATCATGACATGAAATCTAAACCCTAAACATAACATATAAACCCTAGGTGAGATAAAGAAATAATCCTAAAACTATATTAAACCCTAGGTGAAATGAAAAAATAACATGAACAACCATATTCACCCTTGCCAACCACACCAAATTACATGAAAACCAATGGTGGATGGCAAAAAAGGATTGGAATGCCCAGATTACCCCCAAGAGTTCTACGAAATAACAAAAAAATTATACGTAAAAAGACCAAAAAACCATGCAAATAGTACCCCAAATGAATATGGTGAGAGTCTTTGTTGCCCTTGAGATAATTTGCACTTTAATTATTATTGATCGTTTATATTTATATATCCATTTAATTTAAAAAGTGAAGACTAGTGGATTCAAAATGTATTCAAGTGGGATTTTTTTTTCAGGCCTAAAAAAAAAGTGGGGATTTTTTTAGGAACATATCAATAAGCTAGATCTATACTTCTAATTGTCTCATGCCATAAATAAACTCGAACACAGAAGAAATATGTTGGACAAGCACATTTAAATCTTTTACAACCAACAGGGTCTTTTGTCTTTGAGCAGAATATTAAGCAATAGTTAGCTCCACTGATAGGTGCATGATATCTGCATCTTATTGTCCTGGGTTCAAGTCCCATGAATTGTAGGTTTAACGTATTTGTTCAATTTCTTAATTGGGTTTAGTGACTTAGTCCATTGTAATGTATATTTTTGACAAATTTTTTTAGATGGGTTATTTTTGAAAAAATTTTAAATTTGATACAATTCATCAGTTACATAAACTAGAGACAATATTCATCCCAAAAAAATGCATTGTTTTTTTTTGACACCAAGAAAGAAAAAAAAAATGCATTGTTTAATAAGATTTTCTTTTAGCTTTCTTTTATTACAACAGAATAAGAAGAGTGCTACAAGCCTTTTCTATTTCCGTCTTTTAAACACTCTGCATAAAAAATAGTAAAAGGAAATACTGTTTGTGTAGCAAGTGATTTAAATTGAACCTACATTTTTTGGATAACAAATATAGAACAATTTCGCACCCACATCAGACAGTTCAACCGATTGAATCAGAAACGGATTACCTGTCAGTGTCCGAAACATGTTTTTTCAGTGAAAAATCAAATCTTGTTAAACATGGGCAAAACGGAAAGAGAAGAGAGCTAAATCTTGTCTTCTTGAACTATGACTCTTTTGCGATTATGGTATCTTAACATTTTTACACTATCAACCAAATGTAAATCAAGGACATCATAGGAAAAGTTCCTGCTAACTGGAGTTATAGGTGCTAGTTGCCAAACTACTAAAAAATTGGTCACTAGTATCTGAAGTCAGGATATCATGCGTGTGCTTGCATTAGCAAAAGTTCAGCTAGACAATAAGCTGGGAATCAACTTCGCCAGCTTGTTACCCCGAAAGAATTGTGCCAACTTCTTCAGTAACGAATCACGGAAGCAATATTACTCCCACAATTAACCATCCACAACACCCTGATGATCGTTATCATGGACAATAGAGTGGTCAGTGGCGTTAACAATAGGAACTGTTTCATTGAGGCAGTTTGATACAACGGTATCATCATCATCATACTCAGATGCCGAGCTGGCATCCATTTCCTTCTCTGGGCAATCAAGTTGCATGCATTCAGCTACTTCAGGGCTGTAATTTTCTGAGCCATGGATTCTATGTGTAAGTGCCAAGTCTTCTTTCTTCACAACGTTGAGCACAAACCCGTTAAGCATCCTTTCAGGCTGCAGGAGATCACCTTCAGTGACCATAATGCTGGAACCATTAACAGGGGTTCTGTTCCCCAAATCCTTCTGTTCAAACTCATATTCTGAACCTCTATCTGGTGTTGTCACCCTAGGGCTATGAATAAAAGGATCCCTACCTCCTATCTGAAATCCAGGAGAGTTAGGATGAACCATCAGACCTTTGTTTACTTCAGCTTCAGCATCTAGATTTTGGACAAAATCAATGAACAAATTTGCAGAGGTAGTCCTCATCAATGGACCACCAGATCTTGTCCAAGAATTTAAGTCTACATTTTCGGACTCGCTATCACTTCCATCATGCATACTTCGATGGGTTCGCAAATTCCTACCAGATGGTGGTACGTTTGAAGATCCACCTACTCCTTGATGCAAAGATGAATGATCTGTAAGAAAATCTTCTTCAAGGGATCCTGTTGAGTTTTCACGTGCGATGCAATTCCAAGAAGGTATTCTTCTTGAAGCATTAAATCTAACCGTGCTGCCTAGACCATGAGATGAAGCAGAAGCAGCAGCAGCTCTGTCAGCACTCCTTTTAAGCCTACGCATATGATTAAGAATTGCAACACACTCATCAAGGGCAAGTTCAATGCCACAGTTTGCTTTGATAGCTGAAAGCTTCTCCCAAGTGCATCTTCTCCCTTGGATGGCTGCTTTCTGAATCTCCACATGGGATGGGTTTTGAATTATTTTTGAGTACTGTCATAGTTATAACCAAGAAAAAACGGCTAGTCAGTCACATACATATTAAAGCAGCATAAACAGCCTCAGTTAGGTGCAAAAAAGAACACCCGTTAATAAAAAAATTCTGAAGCTACTCTGCTCTTTCTCAAAAATAAATACAAATCTAGCTTTGAAAGCCACCAAATAGTACTATTGCTCCGACATTAGACAAATTTTTATTCAATGTCAATGGTTTTAAGTGATTTTCCAAGTACCTGTGCAAGAGTGGCTGGCATAACAACAGTAACATCCCCCTCCCAGTCTTGAGCAAATAGCTTGGCAACTCCCCCCAAAGGAAAGCCCAGTTCCAGTATCTGATTACATCTATGTTTTACCTCCATCTCAGTGAGGTGAGCAAGCTACAATATAATGCAGTATATTATTTTTTTTTTGTTTGTTTTTTGGTTCAATTGTGCAAATAATAAGACAAGAAAACAGAGGAAGGATTGTGCAACAACTAACAAGATAATATATTAAATCCTTTTCAAGAAGAAAAATCCTTTTCAAGAAGAAAAACTACAAGCTTTATTTGTTTCAGCTCTATTTCAAAATTTCAAAAAACCATGGAGATAAGATGTAACACTTTACAGTAAGACCCTTTTCTTCTCAAAAAAATGCATTACAAATAGAATGAATTTCTAAGAATGGCTCTCCACCACCACGACATCATATTAAAATAAGCTTTTGTTACACAACTGGTTCTAACATCACTCTGTAATCTGTATTTATAAGACTAGTTACTCTGTCAATCATTAGATCAATATGTAGGGGCATGTATATGGTCTTTGCTTTTTGCATTAGTTGCCTGTGTGTGAATGTGTGAGCATGCAAGATCCTTTTACATTGACTTGGTTGGTTCCACAATGTCATTGGAAGCAAAATGCTCGTTTGGACCTTCAAAAGACTGCCAAACAAGCTTCAAATTTCAACTTAAAACACATTTGCCAACCAATGCATGACAGCAGCTCAAATTCTTTCAACCATATAAAATTGTGGTATACTGTGGCCAGGGGCGGAACCAGAAATTTTTCCTTGGGGGGGCCAACTATAGTCTATATATGTAAGTGCCAATATCTAACTATATATAACCATATATGTATTAATGTTAAAATACAAATAGTATATGAGAATATATACTAATATATAACGTAAACAAAAGGATTTAATGTCATGAATCAACACCAACTTTATTAGGTAGCAATACTATGAATAAAGTATAAAAAAATTACTATAAATAAATAATTAATTCTTAAAATAGATTGAGAGAAATTAAAGAAATTTTGAATGATGTTAATATGAAAGAGAGCTAACTTGTAAATATTTTCATGGGCTAACTTGGAAAAGAAAAAAATCAAGGGGGGCCAAAGCATAATAAAACCATTTGTTTGTTGATAGAATCAAACTATATATACAAGGAACTTATTGGGGAGGGGGGGCCATGGCCCCTGCTGCCCCCCCTCTCCCTCCGCTACTGACTGTGGCCCTTTTTTTTGTCTAATAGATGATAGTTACATAGAAAAACAAATGGATAATAGTTAAATAGAAAAACAAGCATACCTTGGCAGCGAAGTTACCACCAAAGGCTCTCACAAACTCCTTCAACCTCAACAATGGTGCAATGTGGGGGTTGGCCTGACTCACAATAAAATGATTGACATTGAACAGCTCCTTCAGTTGCATCATAGGTAAATCAACCTCCAAGCTCCCATCCCTCCATCGGCGTGCAGATGTGCCAGAACCCTCCTCAGGATCCAAATTAAAGGGTGGATGGTATGGAACAATTTCTCCACTCCTATCTTTAGCCATTAGCTCCTGGGCTTCAAAAAGGCCAGGAAACGCACAAGAAGCAGTTACTGCACTCCATATGACAACATGAGGTGAAGTCAGGTAATTAAGGCACCTGGGTGGCTCATGCTTCCTTGGAGAGCAAACTGTAATACCAAGAATTCGACCAGTCATATCATATGCTTCTTGAAATGTGAGGTTACTTGTGAGGTTCCTTAACAACCATTGTAACTGCCTGATCTCATGAACAGCCCCTTGTCTCATGACCCTCCTAACAACTGCAAAAATTCCACCTAGCTGATCAAAAAACTGCAATGAGCTCCAAGAGTCCTCAAAGAAACTCTGCAGCTCTGGCCACGATCTAGTGGCAACAACAGAACACATGATGGATCCTACACTTGAACCAGCAATTATCCTGGGTAAAAGCTTATGTTCAACCAGTGTTTTAACCACACCAATGTGAAATGCACCAAGGGAAGCACCCCCACTTAAAAGCAAAGCAGTTCTACCAAATGCATGCCGTGTTTCATGCATAAAAGCAAGCTTCTCCTCCAAGGAGAGCTCCTCTGAATCAGAGTCGCAAACCATTCTCAACTGAGTAGAGACCTCATCAATGTATTCCTTGATGAGTTTAGGCACATGGAGCCTACCTTTATGAAGCTCAGGATTACACATATTACCAAGATTTCTGATAAGATCAGCTCTCATGCAAAAGATTATATCTCTAAGAGATCCATCTTGCCGACGGTGCCGGAGCTCCTGAAGCTTGTTATTCACAAGTTCCTCATCATATAGATCCGATTCATTCATCTTTGGAGTCTCTTTATCAAGCATCTTAGCAGCATGAGCCCACTCTTCATATGTCAATGCAGTTCTCATCATATTTCTCCAAAATTTCCTTCTATAAGCCATCTCAGCCCTCAATTTCACATTTGTGTATCGTTTTAACATAAAAGCAATAATTGTCACCATTGCCAATATCCCTTGTGGGTTGCGAGGATGCAACCATGATAACAAGGGTGCTAAGAAGTCCTTACATCTATAGATGAAACGCAACAACACATGAAAGATTTGTTGCCTCAAATGTGACATTGACTTGCAGAAAAGGATCCTAAAAGCAATTGTCCGCCCAATGATTGTCGAAGGACCAATCGAAAATGCATCAACACTAGCTTCATTACTTATATCCATACCTAGTTTAAAATGAAAATTTCTGAGTTGGGAATGTTTTGTTAAGTTAATGACCAAGCTGTTGGATAGAAATAAAAAGAAGCGAGACCGTTGAGAATGATTAAGGTGATCGGCAGATAACAAATTTCTTAAAACCGGGTTGGGAGATGAGATGAAAGGAAAATAAAAATGAATATTGACAATAATGGCTTGGTTTTGCACCAAAGAAACAAAGAAAAAGAAGGTTTTGCTTATGTATTTGTTCACAAACTTGAATTTGATCACTATCAATGAGAGAGCAATCCTATAAGCCTAAAATTAAAGCCTTAGCTAATGCATCTCTGCTTAAAGCTCTAGCTATCCTATTCTGTATATAACGTTAAAAATAAAACAAAAGACAAAAGCTTTTTCTGTAAAATCTATTAAAATCAGCAGAATGACATAACCCCAATTGAATAAATTGATTAAATACAGCCTATTCTATTTAAACATACCATATAAAACAAGAATGGATAAAAAGTAAGAGCTCCAACCTCTTTGAACCTGAATTCCAACAAATTCCTGAGTATCTACAAAACAAGTCAAAGAACACAACCAAAAACTATAATTCCCAACCAGCAAAACAAGAATCAAAGAATCCGCTCCGAAAAAAAATTCTAAACAAAACCCAGAAACCCAAAAGCCTCTAAATTGATTTTAAAATCAAAAGGGTTTCCTTTGGCAATCCAACAATTTCAATTGGTAACCAAAGAAAACCCAGAAGAACCAAAAAGTGTTCTCGATTTAAAAATAATGAAAGAAGTTAAGGGAGTTGAAATTGAAGCAGCTGCTAAATATAACGAAGCAAAGCGAAATATGGGGAAACGTTGGGATCCGGGAACAGATAAAAGATACCGATATCAGCGAAGATTATGGATAGAGTCGGTGAAGATTGTAAGAAATATTTATAATTCTATGGATAATGGAAATAAATAAAAGACTGCTTTCATAAATAAGAAGATAGGATTCGATTCAGATCGTTACCCAAACTTTCTATATATAGTATAATAATATTTTATTTTATATAGGAATTGTTGCTGTAAGAAATTTGGAAAAGAAAATTTTGATGGAGTTTAAGCCTCAAGGTTAGGGAAGTTAGTTGAGTTTTTGTTTGTGTAAACGACACTGCCTTCCCATTTCTTTTGCTTGCAAGCAACAATAGCTGTCGTTTCTGAATTTCTTATATTTGCAAATTTTCCATTTTTTGACTTATCAATGGAGTACTATATATTTTATAAATAAATAAATAAATACTACATATATAACAGATTGAATTTCTCATAAAACATCTACTTTGGCCAAAAAAAAAAAATGGAAAACATCTACTAAGAATGGAAAAAAAAAATCAAATTCTATATTGTAATATATGAAATTTTATTTTTCATGCGGGATTTTTCTTCCCATGTATTCACAAACTGTATAACAATAACAATTCATATTAATCATTCTCCCCTACTTATATAACCAACAAAAATGATTAATAATTTTTAGGTTCTCATCATTAAATATGAAATGACAAAAAAAAAGCAAATTTTAATTAATACTTCACTAAAATTTATTATAAGTGTATATAATACCTTGTTTAATTGTTGAATACTTGAATTAGCTATGTATTCACATAATATCTTATCGAAATCACAAAATTTCAAAAGTATTTTTTAGAATTGAAATATAAAAATTAACTTTTTTAAGTCTTTCATGAAAGTTGTAGATTATAAAATTATCTTTTAATAGACACCTGAATTACCTTAATTTGACAGATATAACAAAGAAAAAAACTGAAGTGTTAAATCGAGTAAGATAGAATTTGTAAAGGACTAAGTAGCATAAAATAGAAAAGTATGAGAGTGATTTGATAACTAATTCAAATAAAAAAATATTTGTTACATGGAGATCTTGAAACATAAAAATTCACTTTTGAGCCATTCATGAAACTCGTAGATCAAATTAACTTTCAGTTTCTTCATTAAAGTCGTAGAATATACAGAAACCTTTTTCACCGAAACTTGAATAACTTTAATTGGAAATGTGGATCGAAAATGATATGGTATTAAATAGACCAACAATCGAAACGACCAAATTTAGGAAGCATTTTTTTGAATTAAAACATAAAAATTTGTTTTTGAATCCTTCATGAAAGTTGTAGATCATGAAATCACCGTTTAATAGACACATGAATCAACTCAATCGGACAAATAGAACAAAAAATAAAAAAAATAAAGCGATTAAGATAGAATTTATAAAGAACTAATCCAAATAAGAAAATGTTTGTTAATAGAGATCTCGAAACATGAAAATTCCCTTTTGAACCCTTCACGAAACTCGTAGATCAAATTTAGCTTTCGGGTCCTTTATGGAAGTCATAAATCATGCAATAACCTTTTAACTGATACTTCAATAACTTCAATCGGACATGTGGACAAAAAACTATACGATATTAAATTAACCGGCAATCAAAATCACAAAATTTCAGAAGCGTTTTTTAGAATCAAAACATTAAAATTGACTTTTGAGTTCTTAATTAAAATTGTAGATCAAGAAATGACCTTTTAATAGACACGCAAATCACCTTAATCGGACAAATAGAAAAAATATATATAAAAAACAAAAGCCAACGCGTTAAACCGTCCAATCTATAAATGTAAATGACTAAATAGCATAATACATAAAGGTATGAAGATCATTAGATAAATAATCCCAAAAAAGAATTAGTTTATGGAGAATGGGACCCACAAATAGTAATTTTTTTTACAAAATTCCCAAAATATCCTCAATTATCAACCCAAATAACGAAAAACCGAGCATGAAAGTACCAAAATACCCCTCCTCATTTGTTCTTCAAGTCATGAGAATTGAGGGTTGGATTGGTTTTTTTGTACTTTCATATACTCCTATTATGGTTTTCTATAATAATATATATACTACTATATATTATATATTATATATTCGAGTTGTGTCAACGGTTCTTGTTGGTGTGATTTGTAAGTATCACTGTAAGGCCTTTATGAGACTTGTGGCATGCCCTGATCTTGGACTAGGCACTCCCCTCTCACTTAAACTTTTTTCCAAATATATATTATATATATAGGTAATTATTTGATACACTGTGAGTGTAAAATTTGGACTCCGTACAAGTAGGGTGAGGAGTTGGTATGTGTCAACATTCTGAATTAATTAAATTTTAAATATTTCAATCTAATCCCTAAGGAACACATGTCACCCTTCTAGCCCCAAACGTGCGAGAAATTATTAGATGGACCGGGTCCACCATGTCATCCGTGGTCCCGACCAATAATATTTTGATAAGTTAGATTTCTTTCTAAAATTTAGGCACAAATTTAGCACCAGATTTAACCCCTAATTTCACCAGATGAGATTTACAGAGTAAGTCCCTAAATTTAGGACATTAATTGGTTAGGGTTTTAGAAATTATAGGAAAAAATCTTACTTGTTAAAATCTTATTGGTCGGAACCACATATGACATGATGGACTTGGCCACCTAATAATTTCTCCAAACGTACAGTCTCCTAAAATTTACTAATAGTTTATTAAATAATTTTTCATATATATTTACGAGATAACTTTGTTAAAATTATCACCACAAATAGCCACGTTGAGTTTATTTTGGATGGTATGGAGTCTGAATAATCCTTGGCGGCAAAAGTTGAAAATTGATGATTAAATTATAATAGTGCACCAAAAAAATGTGATGGATAAATATACTACCAACGGTAACAGGTCAGCCAAACGTGGCATCTAAATCTGATCCTGCACGTTACTTTCGTCAATGTTACAATCTCTGAAAGGGGTTAAAGTACCTGAAAAGTCCCTCTATTATTGGAATTTGTTTATTTTAGTCCATATACTCCGATTTTAGTTGATTTACTTCATGTAATATTGGAAATTGAAAAGTTAAGTCCTTCTATATGTCACATGATCAATTTATAGTTTATACCGTTAGCATTGTTAGAATATTGATGATATATAAACCATAGTTTAAACCCGGCCCAGAAAGTGACCTACTCGAGACTCGAGGTCACAGTTCAAACATCGGGTCAATACGGATTTAATAAATACTTTTTTAAAAAAATTTTATAAATTTTATATTTATTATTTCTATAACTATATTATTAAATCTAATTTATAATATCATTAAATTATGATATAAATGGAAATAAATATATTTTAACATATAAAACTATAAAAAATAAATTTATTTCCATTAGTTTATCAATTATAAAACCATGAGACATGTTAATTTAAATTATTAAAGTAAGAAAGATGTAAAAAAAATGCGGTTAAGAATTTTGTACTTCTTAAATTTTGTTTTTTTTTTTTATATATTTCTTTTTTATGTTTATTATTTAATTTACAATATTACCCTTAATATATCTATTTAAAAATTGAACAAAAATGGGTTAAAATATAAATTTCAATAAAAAAACATTAACCCACCCGAGTCACTTAAAATCCGACCGGGTCAGCAGGTCAATTCGGATTTCAACGGGTCACAACGGTTTTCAATGGTTGTTAGCGAAAGCAATCCAACTGTTAACTCGGATTGGTTCCAGCACCGGACTGATTCAGGTTTAATAACTATGATATAAACATGGCATGCCCCACTAATAAAGTGGAGATACCAATCTATATTTATCTATATTGAAAAAATCGGACCGTGCCTCAAATCAGTGGAGATACCAGTCCCTTCGATTCAACTGGTCAATCTGATTAGAATGGTACAAACATGTGAAAAGTTATTTTGTTTAAATATTATATACAAAAAATATAGTGGTTAAGGTTTTTTTTTTTTGTTATGTAAGAGGTTAAGAGTTTTAATCTTTCCTACCTATTACAACTTTGTTTATAACATTAAAAAGTATTTACAAATTGATTAAAATATTAAATAATAATAATAAATTTCGTTCTACAGGGTCAACGCTCCAGTTCAACCAGCTGATTTAACCTATTTTTTGAGTAATTCATTGACCACTGATTTTATATATGTAATAGGACCGAATCAATGGCCAGTCCAAATCAATTTTTTCAACATTGATATTATGTATGTTGTAACTTCGGATATCCCAGGAATTAACCAAACAAATAATTAAAGCGAAAACAACAAAGCAAAATTTTCTTGTGGACCTATGCCACAAATCTACACTATCAAATCAATCAAATACAATCACTAATCATAACAATCTCTCTCGCAAACTCTCAATCTAATCAACCCAACATGGGTGATTTTCTCACAACAACATAAAAAGCTATCACAACTTTTTCTCTCTCTCACAATCTCACACAATCTCTTACAAATTCTGTGACTATTCTTTCACACGCAAAAACTAAACAGAAACTGCTTATTTATACTAACACAAACTTGGACTCCAAGAATCCCTCTCCTATTAGGATTCTTGTCCACCAATCAAAAAATCTCTAGAAAAATCCTAAACCAAATCTAATTAGGAATTGAGGCAAAAATCCTAACAATCTCCACCTTGACTCAAATTCCTTCATCAAAACTTAATTGCTCCACCTTTTGACCAAATCCACAAACGTGACTTTCTTCTTTGTTGGCAAATCCACATCTTTCTTCTCAATTTGATGTGAAGATACCGATCCATCTGCTCTAATTGTGCTTCCAATTAACTCATACAAATTCTTCGAATTCTTCACTCCTTTCATCACAATCATCGAACCTTTGGTGATCTTCAAGTCTCCACCTCGGCAAGAATATCCATAACCCAAGCTATCCAACTTTCCAAGCGAAATCAAATTCCTTGTAAATTTTGGAACATACGTCACGTTCCCAAGCATCTTGACACTTCTATCATGCAAACGAAGTTTCACACTCCCAATGCCTTCAATTTTTTCTTCGCCATTATTAGCCATGTAAACTGGCTTATCACACTTTTCAAGCTTCGAAAACCATTCTTTCTTTGTGCAAATATGTTCAGAACAAGCAGAATCAAACACCCACATATCTCTAGTGTCTTTCTTTTCTTCTTGCACCATCAAAACAACATCTTCATCAGAATATTCATCACTATCAGCAGCAGCAACATTAACACCAGCCTTATTCTTCTCTTTAGATTTCATGAAATCTGCCAAATCTTCCTTTAACTTCTTGCAATAGACTTTTATGTGCCCCATCTCATTACAATAATAGCACTCCTTATTGCTAAAATCAACCCTTGGCCTCGAACTTGATCTTCCTCTTTCATTGAATCTACTCCTCGATCTTCTATCAGTCTTATCTTTTCCATAAGTTCTTCCACGCTCCACCGTGAGAGCACCATTCTCTTCATCTTTCTTTTCAGTTTCTTCCAATCTATCATACTCAAAAATTGCAGAAGTCACATCTTGCAAGCTCAGGGTTTTCCTACCAACCATCAAAGCTCTAGTCACAGGATCATACCTATCGGTAAGAGCATTAATCAACAAAACTGCTTTATCAACCTCTTTCATTACTTCATCCACACTTGCCAGCTGAGTAACCAATCTATTGAACTCGTTTAAGTGTGCCCTTAAACTTGTTCCTACCTTCATCTTCAATCCAAATAATTCTCTCTTCAAACACAACATGTTAGTAATCGATTTTGACATATAAATCGACTCTAACTTATCCATCAACTCCTTTGGGATTTTCACATCTAACACATCATACTTAATTTCAGTAGTAAGAGACAAACGAATTGTACTTACTGCTTTTCGTTGAATATCTCTCCATGTGCTGTCATTCATCGCTGCCGGCATATCAACTTCAAGCGCATCTCCCAATCCTTGTTGTACTAACAAATCTGTTACTGTACTTTGCCACATCTGGAAGCTGTTCGTTCCATTAAACTTTTCAATCTCAAACTTCAAAGCTGATCCGCTGCTGGTGTCTGTCATCTTCAATCAACCAGGCTCTTGATACCACTTGTTGTAACTTCGGATATCCTAGGAATTAACCAAACAAATAATTAAAGCGAAAACAACAAAGCAAAATTTTCTTGTGGACCTATGCCACAAATCTGCACTATCAAATCAATCAAATACAATCACTAATCATAACAATCTCTCTCACAAACTCTCAATCTAATCAACCCAACATGAGTGATTTTCTCACAACAACATAAAAAGCTATCACAGCTTTTTCTCTCTCTCACAATCTCACACAATCTCTCACAAATTCTGTGACTATTCTCTCACACACAAAAAACTAGACAGAAACTGCTTATTTATACTAACACAAACTTGGACTCCAAGAATCCCTTTCCTATTAGGATTCTTGTCCACCAATCAAAAAATCTCTAGAAAAATCCTAAACCAAATCTAATTAGGAATTGAGGCAAAAATCCTAACAATGCAACATACTACCCTCTTTAAAACCAACATCTAAAATTTGTTCATATGTGAAAAAATAAAATGAACCTTGATGTAAATCTACATTTGAAATAAAACGATCCAAAAATCAAAGAAATCTCACCCCCCCCCCCTCCAAAAAAAAAAAAAAACAGAGCTTAATAGACAAAATGGTTCTCAAACTATCACCAAAGAGACATAATGGTCCTTAAACTTTCAACTAGAACAATTAAGCGCTCTGATTTCCAATTGGGACAATTGAGCCCTCTAATTCTAATATAAAAGGCTTTGATGATATTCCATAAATCACATTATTACCATAAAACACACTTCTTGTTATTTCACAGGACGAACAACGTGAACCAAGACACGACGGGAAAACACTTTAGGATAGCAACTTGGAGGCTTGTGAAATAAAAGTTACACCCGAGCTGCTAGCTTTGGTATCGTTGGTTCTGCTTGGAAAGCTAGAAGCAGGCCAAAGTTTGTGTTGAAGGGTTCAGAGAAATGAAATTTAGCCAAAGCCACCTATTTGACACTGCCACAAGCTACAACTCAAACTGCATGGAATTTTTGTCCAAGAAATCTATCGAAGCTGTCATTTTGACATTGTCGTGCTTGTACACGTGTTTGAGGTGAAAAACATAACAGCTCTCACCCTTGTTTCTTATATGCAATAGTGGGGAATTATAATGACAAATCACACTTATAATTGAAAGATAATGAAAATATTTTATTAAGAACTTTAAGATAGTAGTAAAAAGATTTGAGATTCAATGATCTCGAATGCTTGAAAATAGGAACATAGGCTAAATTATGTTAATCTACTCCTAAAGATAATTCTAATCAACTAAATTTTGAAACATCTATTTTTGTGAAATTTTGCCAACCCTTCTAACATAGAAAAATCTTCTATTTATACTTGTTGGAGTAGTTAATTAACTCCCTTATCTAATGTACTAAGTAGTTGACTCAAGATCAAATTCCCTTACTTTAGATAACCACCAACTTGATAACTTCCTCTTAATCAGTAACTCCATTCGATTAAATTCTCTTGGCAACTAACTGTTCCTTAACGTAAAATAGAGTAAATGAATGTAATTAAAGAAAGGCAAATTATACAATACACCATCAGTGGAGTTTAGCTGACTACATAAGCGGGTCCTGAAGGGTGACATGTGTTCTCTAGGGACTAGATTGAAATATTTAAAACTTAATTAATTAAAAAAATGGACATGTGTCAACTCCACAACCCACTTGTGGAGTCAAAAATTTACACTACCAGTGTATCAAATAATTACCCTTAAAGAAAATCTCTTCTTCGTACATATTTCTTACAATTTTTCTAAAAAATGAAGTTAAACAATTGCCGCAAACATGTTTTTGATTGAAAAACCTTGAGCAATCAAACACGAAATCAATAACATGTTTTACTTCTAAATAATGGGTGATAATTTGTTATAAGGCAATGAAAAATATCCAATCTCATTACCACCAAGGTTTTTGAAATCGGACCGGTAAATGAACCGGAGAGTGTTCCGGTCATCAATTTGACTGGTCCAACCGGCGGTCCAGTCCGGTCTGTTGAGGGAAATTAGGCTACAAAATGAATTTTCATATTTAATAAATATTATATGTTGCATAACAATGAGATATAAAGCTTTCTGGTAGAGTGCTTAAGGTGTTTATGACTTTTTCTTTATCATGTTATGGGTTCAAATCTCACCACAAACAAATATTTTTTTTCAAAATTTAAATTTTAAATTTAGTCAACGTGTCTTAAATCGGTCAAAACCGGTCCAGTTTTCCTATTCAACCACCGGTTGAACCTGTCAACATCGTCGTTGACTGACCGGAAAATAGTGTGTTCTCCAGACCGGGTAGGCCTCCGTTACCCGATTCAACCGATTGGTCCGGTCCAATTTCAAAAACAATGATTACCACTTTTATTTAATTAAACCTACAAGAAATAAGATGGGTAACAGTTGAAATAAGTCCTCCCTTTCTACTTAAATAAGTTGGACTTTTCCTTCATATCGTTTGCTAAGAATTTTATATCAATATTATCAAGAATAACTCTTGATTAACACAAGCCCCTTTTTTTGGTCTTACATGAGGGGGAGGGGAAGGAGTGGGTTCGAACCCCTGACTCCTTTGATGAATTCCCTAGCCTCTTACCACTAGATTAAGAGGTGGAGTTTGATTAACACAAGCCTATTATTAGCTTAAAGTTTGAACAAAAATACAAGGAAAAGAAAAACGAATTTCTGATTTTAAAGTCAGTTTCTGTTCGAACCCCATTACTGGAGATAGGTACATGCATGCTTTTGAAGATCTGTCTGTTCAGATTAAAGAACAAAGTCTTCTACACAACATACTAAAATTTCAGCCCAATCCAACAGTGAATTTTTCTCAGGTGATATACGTACATGCTTTTGAAGATCCGACTTGTTGGAGTAGTTAATTAACTCCCTTATCCAATATACCAAGTAGTTTATTCAAGTTCAAATTTCCTTAAACTTTGGATAACCACTAACATGGTAAGTTCCTCTTGATTAGTAACTCAATTTGATCCCTCTTGGGCAACTAAATAATCCTTTGCATCTACATAGAGAAAACAAGGTAAAATAGAGTTAATAAATATAATTAGAGAAAATCTCTGCTCCATACATCTTTCTTATATTTTGCTAAAGAATGGGGTGTTGCCAATCCAAGGAATCTTGACATATTGCACATATAATGAGGTCCAAGGAATCTATGAGACAACATGATAAGCAGATTTAAGGTTGACCTGATGATCCTCAAGGCGATGAACACACAAAACCAAGAGATACTTGCTTTTCACATAGACCAAAAGCATGATGCTCACCTTGATCGAGATCTACTATAGAAAAACAAATCTAAAGGATGGCTAACAATTTCCGATGACAGAATCAAAAGCGAGGATCATCACCAAAAGAGGCTCTACATCCTGAAAGGCTAAGAAAAGCTCCTTGAACTAGATAAAAGGAAGCTCCATGAGTATCTACAGACTATAAATATGGATATTCTCCAGGCTACAAGAACAACAACAGAGGAAAAACGACCAATATCACAACTACAACTCAAGCTGCAAGCAAGCCAAGAAATCCATTCTCACATTCTGAAGCTCCCATTCATATTTTCTCACACTCTAGTTTAGAATTATCATCTATTTCCAAAAAGCCCTCTTGAAAGATGTATTCCCTCATCTTGTAGATGTAAATCATCAATACAATGAGAATCTTTAGTCTTAGTTAAGCATATTTCTATTTGCAATTCCCTTTATTTCATGATTAAAAAAAAAGAGACAAATAGAGCACTTCCTGCGATAACATCCTATATTTACATGGCAGGGCACCTATGGGAACTCCAACAACTGTGGCAGAACCGAACAAGCTCATCAATGATGCAATAGTCATTCCTCACATCCAATCTATTTTGGCTCCATAACCAAGCCTTGAATTGTGGTTGGGGGTTAGCCCGGAATCCGTTGGAGTAAATACTAGTCCACTTCTCAATCCATCACAAAAGCTCCCTACAGATAGATACGTTTTTTTTGGTACAAACCTCTTGGTATTTGCTAACCACATTGTAGTATTGCACATTAACAGCACGTTTGGTTCACCGAATTCAAGTTCGGTAGAATTGAGGGGGAATCGAAAATAGAAGGATTTGCATTGATAAATACTCCCTTCGTTCCTTTTTAATTGTCCTTTTTAACTGATTTATTTCTTTAAGAAAAGTAGTTAATTTCAGTTAGTTTCCAAAATTCTATTACAATTTCACTTAATCTTCCTATAATGCCCTTAAGCCATTGCTTCTCTCTAATTAAATGCATGTTTGACCTTTTAATTGATCTCATGTTTCAAGAAGGGTTTCTGGAAAGAAAATATGAGGGACAATTAAAAAGGAACAAGGGAAAGGGACAATTAAAAAGGAACGGAGGGGGTATATGGTTTGGTTCAATGGATTGAAATGGTGGAATATACAAGGAATAAATATGAGAACTCAATTTTGCCCTTCAACACCACCACAACACCAAAATTTTCCAGATTTTCCTTAAAAGAAGATCAAACTCCCCTTTTTAACTTAATGGATGATGAACTTTGGATGAACAATGGAGGTTCATTTGAACTTCTGAACCCAGCAGATCTACACTTTTTTATTGTCAACCACATTACCCAAAGCAGGGACTGGAATTCATCAAAGGGTTTTCTTTTCTTCTCTTTTTTCCTGCAACTTCCCATGCTTCTGAAAGATAAGGCCTTGAAATTTCAGCCTTATGAACAGCTTCTTTAACCTTTTCTTATTCTTCTAATTATTTCTTTCCCAATCGTTGGAAGCTAGGGATTATCTCAACCAACCTTGAATCCTTATTATCTTCCTCTGAAAAAACAAACCCAAGATCCATTTCAGCTCTTCAAATTCCAAGTCTGACAAACTCTTGCTAAAACCCTTCTTTCTTCTTATGTTCCTCACCTTCTTTTTAGGTGCTTCTTCATGAACTTTTTCTTGCAACTCTTCCTCTATAATCTCCTTGTCTGAAATTATCTCATGAAACTTTGGTGCGTAAAGAACATAATTGAGTGATCCAGAATTGAGTCGCACCAATTCCAAATGGAGGAAAGTTCTTTTGTTACATTTTTATTCATTTGCAAGAATCGAACCCCAAAATCATACGTAAAAGACATCGGATTCCTTCCACTCGATCCAACAAGGGTTGTTTGTTTAGATAAATCGATATATATATATATATATATATATATAGAGAGAGAGAGAGAGAGAGAGACCGTGCATTGTGAAGTGGAGGAGATTCACCATTGAGATAGTACGTAGAAGAAGTATTTAAAAACAACCAATGCTTATAGAATTTCACATAGGCTATCATTATTTCTATTAAATTACTCAACATTTTTATGGTTTTATTATTTATATAGAAGCATGAATAAGAGTTTCAATTGTTCAAAACTTGATATTGTTGGCCAATGATGCTGTCCTTTATCGATTATACATATCAAACCCATCAAAGAACAGCAACACGTGTGATGGTCAGGTTGAATTTCTCCTTTGAGCTTTAGAGTCCCGGATTGAGAAGGCGAGAGAAAATTGAGAGTAGATGGCAACAGGGGGAGGAGAGGAGAGACGAGAGGAGGGGGAGACTCACCTATCCTTTTGAATCTTCTCTTCCATTTTTCATATCTTTTGGAGAGAGAAAACAGAGATCTCTACATTGACTAGGTATGGTTTTAGTTTCGTTTGGTATAGTTGAATTTTTAGTTTTTCTTCTTTAGCTTCTTAATTTTTTCGTTTGTTTTTTCCAATCTCAGGGTTTTTTTTTTTTTCCGGCCTTTTATTGCTTTAAGATGATTGACTGATTACAAAGGGAACGGACTCAGGCTCTGAAGATGAGAAGAACATTTGAAGATGCATGAACATTTTGGTATAGAAAATTATGTATTGATTTGTTTATATCTAGCTCTTCTTTTCAATTTTTGAATGCTTCTACCACCTGCATCTTTCCTTGAGAAGGACAAAGATTATTTCATAATAAGCATATTAATTCATATCGGTATTATGCTCATGGAGAATTTTGGTTGCTATTATAATGAAACCTGATCTTATTCTGAATATGCATGGTCAATGTTGTTAGTTGAATTGTGCATTTGATGCATTTTGTTAGTATGTTGTTAGTTCTGAACTGAGCTTTCTTCTACAGGGTGCTCCTTTAAAAACTACAGTTACTAAAATCTTGGATCAAGGACAAGTGAATTGTTGTTGAGAGACTTTGTCCTGCTAATTAAGTCTTATTTATATTTTTTATCGAACTATATTTATATGTTTTAATGTTCCACCAGGTGGGTGACAATGTCGGACTTCTAAGATATAGAGTTTTACAGGTTTTTATTTTTTATTTTAGAAATTAATTGTTATTCATAATTTGGGAAGAGAGAAAAGGGTAAAAAGTGATGAGAATGAAGATGAGAAATCAAAAGAAGATGTTCATGTTAGAGCTGGGAGAGGTCAAACAACTAATGGTCACAATTTGAAGTTCGTGTGGATGCAGCAACTGAACCTGCTATTCTTAGAAAGGTATGAGATTTTATGTTCTTAGATTTTTCTTAAAACTTTGTTTTCAATTTGTTACAAGGCTAATTCTGTTGCCTTTTTGGTTTTTGTTTGTTCTGTCTGATTTAGGAGCCTGTGAAGATGGTTCATTGTCCATTGAATCAATTGGGTCAAGCATGAAGGTTTATGTGATTTTCTAGAGATTTCACTTTTATTGGTTTTGTTTTCAATCTCTTAAAAGTTTTTGGGTTTCTCTAACATTATTAGAGGTCAAGTATGTATCTTATAGCCATTTTCTTCTATATATGCATATTACTTTGCAATTCCATCTTATTATTAGTTAACTTGGATTTGATACAATATTTGAGCTTAATGCAAATGCATCACTTGAATTCCCTAAAGGAACTCTTTTTATAGATGCGAGATTTATACATTAAGTATGAATGTATTTGGGACAAAGATTCTAAGTTGTATATGTTTTTCACAAAAGGTAGTGATGCTAAGAAGACTTTAAGGTAACTGCTATAAATATTGCAGAACAATAAGGACTATAAGCTTTTCGGAAGTTTTTTTTGTCTGCAAAATCACTAGTGTTGCGCCAAAAATCTCTTGATAGAGTTTTCGCGGAAAAACCTTAGTGACAGCATAGGGGCGTGCCAGTCAATTTGCTGAAATTGACAAAGAGAAAATAAAGAACAAGATCTGGTGAAAGCGCATCAGATTAAAAGATCTGGGGTGCGCGTAGCAACAGATTTAAAAGTTCAGAACGATTGTGGGGACCGGATCAAAGTCACACCTGAGCATTTAAATCATCGATCCACAAGAACAAGACTTCCTAAAAAAGAGCGCTTCAAGAGCTGTGATTGAAAATAGCAATTTGATTTT
This sequence comes from Corchorus capsularis, assembly GCA_001974805.1. NCBI lineage: Eukaryota > Viridiplantae > Streptophyta > Magnoliopsida > Malvales > Malvaceae > Corchorus > Corchorus capsularis. The sequence continues at coordinate 60,914 of AWWV01009094.1, forward strand.
TATTGCTAAGAGAGAAACAAGAATACAGTATTTGTATGTCTGTAGACAAGATTGAACAAGAGAAATATGAAGAACGAGTAAGAACTCGTGAAGAACAAAAGAAAAAGGTGCGGAGCCAGAGAGAAAATAAGCACGGAGCTTGAGTTTTTTGCCGGAGCAAGTTGTGAAGTGCAGGACTTGTTGAGATGTGAGATCTGCTTTCTGAATCTTGGAACTGGTTCCTTTATATAAGGGCGGCATGGGCCTTGAAACTGGCGGGCTTTACTTGCTGAGGAAGGCGTTTTACTTGTTGAAGAAGGCGAACTCTTCTGATTGGTCGGAGGAAATTTCCAGGAAGTTGCAGTGAAGTTTCCTTCCTTCTGGTTGCTGCAGCAGGTGATAGGAGGATGAGGAGAAGGGTGTGAGGCGTCTCTCATAGCATATAGGCGAATTCCCTCTCATGGTACCTAGGTAGTATGAGGTACTAGGCAGCATGAGGTGATAGGATGCATCTGCTGTATCAAATGTAGTCCCTGTTGCCTCCAATGAGCTGAAACTACTGAATTGGCTGAGAGGTGAGCATGGATCATAAGGGATATCACCTAGGCCACGAAATTACTCATACTTAGCAATATTTAGGCCTTCCAAGGACGAAAATACCCTTTTATTAAGAACTATGGCTATACCGGGGTGATAAAGCCACTTTGTCCTTAACTGAAAAGAGTGTAAAAGTTGCAAACGAACTTGGATTGAGCTCAAACTTCACCAGTAGGGTTCTCATATCAGCCATAGACTACGGTTAAAATCTTGGCTTGATCGGTAAAAGTACAAAATTGGTCCCTCAAGTGGACCTAACATAGCAAATTGGTCCCTGAAGTGAAAAAATATGTAATTTAGTCCCTGAAGTGGAGTTAACCGAGCAATCAAGTCCTTTTCGTTAGTGTCCATCCATTCCTCCGTTAATTCGTCCGACGTGGCAGTGACGCCGTCAAATGTGCTGACGTGTCATCTGCCACGTCATTTTTCATAATCAAAAAATCAAAAAAAAAAATATCAACTTGAATAAAATAATTAAAATTCATTAAACTAAAATAAAAAAGAGAACTAGAAAACCTAATTCACCCCCCCC
>AWWV01009095.1:0-41123 GCA_001974805.1 Corchorus capsularis
TTGGTCCAGCCGAGCACAGTAGCAACAGGAAACATCACCTCTGTCCTCGCCACTCCTCAGTCCTCACCGGCGGTAACACTGCCCCTGCTTTGGGCTTTCCAAATCTTACTCTTTGGCAGAAGATTAATGGTGTATTCCATCAAATAGATGGGGGAATTATTCAATTTCATGTCTGGTTCTCCTTTTCTCAAAATATTCTAATTTTGAATTATTCAATGTATATTGTGATTTGGTTGGTTAAACAACTTTGAACAAAGACTATTGGATCTTTTTTCATGGTTTTTCCTGCTTGGCTTTTAACAGGCTTTGCTAAATTCTGATATGGGTTTCTTGCTCTCGACAAGAATATTTTTTTCAAGAAGTTTTTTTTTTCTTATTTTGAGGTAAGCAACTTAACCTGGAGTTTCTGGCAACTGAATTGTTTACAAAGATGCATGATTTTTTGTTAATGGGATTAGTAAATGGTATTAAGAGTTGGAATTTTTTTGGCTTGTAGGGAACTAATGTTTGGTGAATAATTCTGATATGGGTTTTATGTATTGGATCTTTAGAGTTGGTTAAGCCATTCATCTTCATTCTCTCCCATATCCCATTCTTCATTGTTATGCTAATTGAACCCGAGAATTGGAATTTGCTGCAGAAGATTTTCATTTCCAAAGGCGGCTTTTCTCTGAATGAAAATTGGAAGAAAATTCTTGGATTTTTAATTTAATGAATTTTGTTTTATTTTTCCGAATTTTTTTAATTCAGAAAATGACGTGGCATAGGACACGTCAACACATTTGACGGCGTCACTGCCACGTCGGATGAATTAACGGAGCAATGGACGGACACTAACGAAAAGGACTTGATTGCTCGGTTAACTCCACTTCAGGGACTAAATTACATATTTTTTTTCACTTGAGGGACCAATTTGCTATGTTCGGTCCACTTGAGGGACCAATTTTGTACTTTTACCTGGCTTGATCTGAGTCTTCCTTCATAGTAAACTGGACTTCTCACCTCAAACTATCCTTAAATGAAAAACTAGCATAAGTTTTTCATTCTAAGTCTGAATGAGCTGAAATTTTTCCAAAGTACTTAGAATATTTCCACGAGACTATGGGAAAAATTCCAAGTAAAACCGTACTCCCCTTGGTGATGAACTAGGTTTGTCTCCTCGTATTGTCCTTAAATGAAAAACTAGCATAAGTTTTTCATTCTAAGTCCAACAAGGCTAATTTTCCACCAATAGACTTAGATTATCACCATATAGCTATGAGAAAAAATCTAAGTAAAACCTAACTCTCTAGCATAGAGAAGTTGGTTTGACTCCTCAAATTGTCCTTAATCGAAAATTTAGCATAAGTTTTTCATGCTAAGTCTGTTTAAGATGAAATTTCACCAAGATGACCTACATGTATCAAGGAACATCATGGTAAAACCCTTTCTTGGAGCCGCACCCCTAGGTAGTACTATCACGTTTGACCTTGTCTTTTTGTCCTTAAATGAACAAAATGCAAGTTTGCCTCTCGGGGGAGTACTACTAGCTGGGCGGCCTGACCACTATACTAGGGTGGTCATGTATGAGGGTGATGAGTGATAATATCTCACACCTCCCTTAGTTCAGTGAGTGTTTCTCTTGCTGATACTCTCTTACTCCCTGTCTCCTTAGTGCAAGGGATGAGGAGACTACATCCTATGACTATGATAGCCATAGGACGGCCTTCCCTGGGTATGAGAAAGACTTAGATTATTTTATCCCATGATATATCTCCCACCTGCATGGTCAGGTAGCATACAACTCCCTTCCTTACTCTCTGCCTGAGGTATCAGGCTGTTGTATCTAAGGAAGCTGCACCCTTGAGGCTTACTGCACCACATCCCTATAGGTAGGGGTGGCACATAGGGAGTAATTAATAATAATTATTCCAAAAATAATTATTATTAATTAATTTATTTATTGATTTTGGCCTTTATTCATTAATTGCAAGATTTCTCCTAATTCTGACAGAATCAGGGTGGTGCAGAAACTAAGTTTCATTAGGATTTCTGATTAAATCCTGACCACTCATCTTGATCTTTATTATGCAAAGACCAATTTACCCTCAATTGTAAATTGAGATATAAACAATGCCCCCCCCAAGCTTATGTCCTTGATTTTAAAAGGATTTGAACTTGTATATAAGGAAGTTGGTCTTGGGCCAAAGCCTTTTTCTTATTTCCCTAGCCAACCATCGACCTTATCTCCTTGGAACCCTCTTGGACGAAAATTTCAGCCCCTTTTCAAGCATCAATGGCTTCCAAGGATCAAGGTAAAAATCCTCCATCAAAGTCCCCTTCCAACCAAGGTGATTACTTCATGAAATTTCAATTTTTGAACTTTAATTCATCAATTTTCCTTTCATGCCGTAAACCCTAGTTAGGACACTTGCTTGTGTCAACTTTGATGGTAGATTTTGAGTAATATGGCTGCTGGAAAACAAGTAATTAACTTGATTTAAGAATCAAATTAATTAGGTTAAGAAATTGGCAAAAAAACCCTAGCTAAAACCATGTAAGTTTCGGCATAGTGCTTGATTTTTGCCATAGATCTTTAACTCAACATGTTGCTGCATAAATTCATGAAGAATAGAGCTTAAACATGTGAATTAGGTCAACTTTAGGGGCTGTTATGTCGACATTATGGTTTCCTAACCCTAGTTGGAGAATTCGACCTTAATTGGCTAAAACTCCAAATTCAATTAGGTTTAGGACTTTGATTAAACCAAAATTGACTAGGATAGGATGTAATCCTCATAAAATCAGGTTGTAATTAGGAAAATACAAACCTAATTGGACAAGGATATAAACCCTAGCATTCCACAAACCCTAATTACAAAAACTAGGATAGTTTTTGGCGGCATGCAATTTAGTCCCTAAGGTTTAGTAAATTTTGTGATTTTTGGCCTAAGTGATTAAATTGGCCAAAAATCAGTAGGTTAAACCCCTAAAATTAGGTAATACCACATGGACATAAACCCAATTCGATGAACCAAGCAACCAACCCCTAATGAGCCGAGTCCTTCTTTGCAAAAATTGCAACATAGGCGACAAATTAGCTAGCTTGGTGAATTAGGGTTTTTGTGATTTAGGCAAAATTTAGTTAATTAAGCCAAAAATCAGGGGGTTTAGTGAGTTAATTAGGTCATGAAGATAACCTAACTTTGAGAATTCCAAAACCCTAGCACACCGCGGCCCTAAATTGCAAAAATTGTAATTTATGCGGTTTGCAATTGTACCCCTAAGGTTAGAATTTTCCTAATTTTGTTATTTTTTACTTAGTTGATGAACTTAGCCAAAAATAAAAATTAGGTTTAGGCTTAATCAAACTAAATTTCACAAGTATGAAACTTAATTTTGCTTACAAACCTAAACCCTAGCATGCCATATCCTTAGTTGCGAAAATTGCAACTTGGATGGTATGCAAATTAGGGTTTTCGGCCTTATGGCCAAAAATTAATTTTAATTTCTTAAAATTATTAACATAATTAATATTTGGCAGCCATAATGAATATTTTTGCCAAAATAAAAATTATGAAATAATTTTAAGGTGGTAAAAAATTTAATTTTCACAAACTTGTTTAAAATCAAAAATTGTTGGCTAATAAATTATTTCCCTTTACATCGGAGTGCTATGCTTCCTCTTCAAGGTGATGGGTTTGAATTCCGCAAGTGGTGGGTAAAGTTGCTTCATGGGCCTGTTGTCCAACTGAATGGTGCTTGGGTAGACCACATAGACACACATCGTGAAGAAAAGTTGCGAAAGCAGGAGTTTTCTTACGATGATGCTTTGCTTGTCTCCCTCATCTCATTCTGGAACAGGTGTTGGAGCTACTTTGTCCTCCCATGCGGTCCAATGCCAGTAACCCTCCTTGACATGGTAGCTATAACATGTCTCCCTGTAGATGGGGAATGGATTTCAGCCAACTTTAATATTAGTGGCCTTTATTTATTTTAGCCATCTAATTTAAATGAAATCCTTGTCAATTTTAATCTCATGGTCTCATGATAAAACCACTAAGATTCAAATATACTTAGGATTATTCGGCCTCCTCCTTATGACCGGGGCCAAAAGTTAAATTCCACAACACTTGTATAATTTAAGTGATGGAATTTTCCTCTTAAGCCGCATTTGCTGTTGGTGCGGCTTCATCCACTAAGCTTTATATGACTTTGGTGAGGACAAAGTCCTTGACACCATCTTTCTTGCCCCCCGGGCACTACTTCCATCCTCTCAATCCTGGCTAGGACGTTTTCTTGATCTTGAGTCATTTGCTCTTTATGTAAGTCGTTTGACTCCTTAAGTTGAGCATTTGACTCCATTATTCGAACTGTCACCTCCATAAGCTGTTGTAGCTTTTGGTCTTGTACCAAAGACATTTTGTTCATGGCCTCTGCAAAGAATTGCACCAAGGCCATTTAACTTGGATTCATCTGCCCCAGTGATGGGTCAGCGTGTGCCTGATGAGTTTCCTCTTTCTCAAAAAGACTTTCATCTTGGTCATCCTTGAAATCAATAACATCGGCCTCATAGGTTATGTCTCCTTTGGGCCGATCATTATTATTTTCAAGAAGACTTCCATCTTTTTGAGTATCAGATTCTGAAGAGTTATCAAACTCCAAGTCGTCTGTATGTTTTTTGATTTTAGGAAAGTCTTCAATCTCCTTGAAGTCAATGACTTCCATGGTGTTGTCAACTTCCTTAAAGTCAGAATGGTTGGAAAGTTGTTCCTCGGGCATAACTTCCTCATTTACCACTTCCTCTTTGTTAAGTTGATCATCATCATGTTTAGTGAAGACATCTTCACTTTCGGCGCCATCTTCATTGCCCCCCGAGTGTTCACCATCTTCATGAGGCAGTTGACTCATGTTATCATCTTCACCACTTCCCATACTCATGTTGTTATTAATAACTTCAGTAGTATGAGTGGTGTTACTTGTAGAAGTGGTATCATTACTAGAAGAAGTAGTAACACCAACATCTACTTTGGTTGAAGTACATTCATCATCACCACCATCCATATTGGAGGTGGTGGAGCCAGTAGTAGACTCTTGTGGTGTGGAGTCCACTTTCATCTCCATTTCTTTTCTTTCCTTGGCTCTTTTACGGAGCTCACGTCTTCTCCAAGTCCTCTTATTCAGCTTAGTAGGTTGGCTAAGGATTTTTGGATGTTCAACCCTTCGCCAAACACCACTTTGAGCCTTTGAAGTTGGAGTTTGTTTTGATTGCACCTTTCCAGATGAAGATGAAGCAAATGAATAGGTGGGTGGCGTCACTTTTATAGTAGATGACGCCACCTGTTGCTTTGCCCTAGGTGGAGAACACTCCAACTTTCTTCTAGGAGCCTTGTGTTTCACTACCTTGGGATTAATGGCTGAGCAACATTTTCTTCCTTGAACAAGTGACCACTCTTCCGAAAATTAGCCATCACCTTGTCAACAACTTCTTCTACGAGAGGTGAGACTTGGGTGGCAACTTGGTGTGGATGAAGTACAACAACTTGATGTGGGTGCAACTGAGGCAGTGTGGCCAAGGATGGCATGACTTGCTGCTTCACTTGCCCCCCAAGTGTTGTTGCTATCTCAGAGATGGCTTGTTGCATTTGTTTGAAGCCATTCTCATTCTTGGTTATCTGATCCTGGATCATCTTTTGGATCCTAGCTTCCATCTTACTCACCATTTCCTCGAAGATGCTAACAAGATCACTATGAGTTAAGGTGCAGGTAGCATCTCCTAGGAGGTAGGATGCGTGTTCCACTTCGCAAGAGGAGTCTCCTTTGTTGCTTTCTGCACCACTTACATGTTCATGTAAGAACATGTGGTGAGGAGAATCCTGTTTCTCTCCTCCATCCTCACTGGTTAGCTGTTTATCTTCTCGAAGATTTAACGCAACCATGTGTATAGGAGCTGGGAAAGGATCCTTGTTGACTCCCATATCTTTCTTGGGAGGCTCAGGGAACTTTAGTACTCCCTTTTCTACCTTCTCTTGTACCATATCCAAGAATATAGTACAATTGTTGGTTGAGTGCCTCCAGGAATCGTGGTACTTGCAGTACTCTCTTCCTCTGATGTCCTCAGGTGAAGGAAGTACATGTCCAGGAGGGAGCTTGATCATGCCAGACTTATGTAGAAAGTCAAAGATCTTATTCATTTTTGAAGTGTCAAATGAATAAGTTTTGCTTCCATCATAAGGTTTCTTTTCAGCCTGGCGTTGATACATAGCTGCAAATCTTTCCTGATTCTGAGGGTGTCCAACTCTTGCCTTCATTAGGAATGGACATTCAATAGGCCGATCAGCCTTTATCTCAGCAACTCCGAGTTCAAAATTTGACTCTTGATAGTAAGTGCCATAAGATGAACTTCTTCGCTCGTTCCCCTCTCGGAGGAGAGTCTCATATCTAGTCACTTTGGTTGACATCTCGAAGAAATCTCTGAAGTCAACTCCTTCGAATTTCTTTCGCACGAACTCCAAGTCCATTGTGAGCTAGGCGCACGAACTCTTCCTCAGGGAGTGGAGTGCGGCATCTGTTCCTTAGCTTCTTGAAGCGAGCTAAGTAATCTTCAACCAGCTCTCCTTTCCTCTGATGAAGGCGTGACAAGTCAGCCATGGAGACTTCTGGTTCAGTTCGATAGAACTGAGTGTGGAACATCCTCTCCATATCTTCCCATGTCCTCACAGAGTTAGGCGGTAGGTTAATATACCATGTGAATGCCGTTCCTGTGAGGGAGTTAGGGAACAAACGGAGTTTGTGATATCCTGAGTTGGCTTATCCATATTTCATTATAAAACGAGCAATGTGTTCCAAAGCTGTCTGCTTACTTGAAGTTCCGCAGAAACAAGTGAAGTCAGGGACTTTGTACTTTCTTGGAAGTGGATGAAGCCTATCATAATCCTTAGGGTATGGCTTGTGGAAAGATGGCCGACCTACACTTTTGAAGGTTGGGCCGATCATATCCTCAACCATATTCCCTGATGTGATTCTGATTGATTGGTCCTTGGGGATCAACAGCTTAGCGTGGAGGGCGTGGAGCAGGATAGCGTTGATTGCCATTCCTTCTACCATGACCATGACCATGACCATTGTCGTTCCTTTCGTGAGGTGGTATATAGGCTACCCCTCGAGGTTCAATAATGTTGACCTCTCTCTCAATGTTGTCAACAGCTTCTTGTTGATTCACAAGGTTGTTTTCTCCTCCAAGTCCAGGTTGGACGGCTCCTCGAGGGAGAGGAGGTGGAAGTGGAACTTGTTGCTTGTTCACCTCATAATTGACTTGTTGCAGAGGCAGAGCACCAAGCTGATGCGTCAAGGGCTTATCATGGCTTAGAAGGACACATTGGAGCCCATGAAGATCATGGAGATGTCATCGATGCTAGCTTGGAGGAGCATGGAGATGAAAGCACTAGTGAACGGCCACGCGACTTGGAGATGCCCGCGCAACACCGGCCACGCGACTTGGAGATGCCCACGCAACACCGGCCATGCGACTTGGAGATGCCCGGCCATCACCGGCCACGTGACATGGCCATGCCCAGCCATCACTGGCCACATGACTCGGCAATGCCTGACCACAACCGGCCACATGATCCTTTATCTATGTCGTTGGGTCCAATAACAAGGGCTCGGGCTAAAAGGTTTAAGGAAGCTTAGGTGGGCTTTATAAGATCTCATCTTGAAGAATTGAAGACCATGGAAGACTCATTGGGCCGATTTGAAGATCACACAACAAGGAATATTCCAAACGATTCCATGTTGTGCACCATGTTATCCATCGATGAGCATTAGGCTTAGTATTGTGTATTTCGGCCATTGAGGCTTTTATTCTATCTTAGATTAGTTATTTATTTAGTTTAGAAGACATTGGGTTGGGTCTTGTTTGACTAAGTCCAATCCTTGCTTAATTATCTAATGTTATTTACTTTTCCTAGTAGGACAAGGAGTAGGCTATTTCATTGTTCCTTCCTTTTAATTATGCCGCTCCTTATAGGATTAGGATTCGGGTTTGGAGTAGGTTATGCGCCAATCCCTCCCCTATATAAGGGCTCTTTTATCTCTTGTAAACATAAGTCAAGTTAATCAATAAAGTTGAGAGGTTTATACCCATATCGATTTCTTTGGCTTCATTGTTCTAGTTTGAGCAAACTTAGGGTTCTTCATCTTGTAGAGTCCTAGCAAGCAATTAGGTTGAGATAACTTAGTTGTTTGTGAATCTTGTGATCTTGAGAATTCAATTGCAGGTCTAATTGAGTGCTTAAGGCCGACGAAAGAGGAGTGATAGCTTTGTGAAGGTCATCGACATACAAGTCTAGAAGTTGAAGACGTTCAAGTCGACTTTGGTGGATATTCAAAGGCTGGATTTGAATCTAATACAACTAGATTCGTATCAATTGGTAATCAGAGCATAGGTTGTCATCTTCAATCGGTAAATCTATCCTTCTATACATCATTCATCACGTTTTCATCCATCAAACTTCATCTTGTTCTTATCGCACCATATAGTTCCAAAAATTCAGAAACTTTGAAAATTCGTAGCAGATTCATCTTACATCTTTTTGCTTTGAAATTTCAGATTTGAGTCCCTTATAACTAGTAGTTATATCGAAAAATATTTAAAAAAATAAAAAAAATTTCGACCAGAAACTTGTGATTTTTGTTCTGGATTCGTTTGAACTCGGGAAGCTGTGAAATTTGAGCTTTAGACTTCTTTTGGTGTGATCTTTCTGGGAAAAATATTGAAAAAATCAAAAAATCTGTGTTGTTATCGATTTTTTCCAGGAACTAGGGTTCTTAGTTTGGGAATTTTGGGGATTAGGATTTTCTTGTGCAATTGATCTACTTAGTTGCAATAACTCTAATTGATTGTGTAATTGAGATCCTTGGGATGCTTTTGCTGTTAATTGTGATTTGATTTGAAGAATTTCAGGTTACAAACCCTATTGGATTCAAGTGGTACAAAATAGAAGACAAGTGGTACTAGGGTTATGCTAATCGATTGATATTGTAATTGTGCTTGAATTGAGTTTTTGTGCAGCAACTTTGGAGAAGAATTTCGACATAAGGAGCCTGTATTAAGTGGTTTGGTTTGGTTTAAGATCACTTTTCTTTTGATTCACAAATAACTTTGCTACTAATTGTTTGTTCCTCAAGTAGGTCACTAGAAGAAAGGAGTGCTCTAGGAGTTGCTCTTATTAGGCCTATTAAAGCTAGTAAAAGGCAAATCTTGTGAGATCATTAAGAGAGTAGTGGACCGCCAATCCATAGGACTTGGGTACAAACACGAGAGCACAAGTCAAAGGTATAAGCACACACACACTTGTGAGGATTTTTACCACTAATCTTTGTTCTTTTTGTAGGTATTATGGAAGGAGAATAAGAGCAACCAAACGTGGCTGCTATGTTGCAAGCTCTAATGCAACGTTTGGCACTATGGATACTAAATTCTATGCCTTGGCCGATGATGTCCAACAAGTAAAGGATGGCCAAAATCAACAAGCTCAACAACCTCAACAATGGGCTAACGCTGCACGTAACAGTGAAGAGGTTCATCCTCCACCACCGAGGCAAATTGCTAGAATCGATCCCATGGAGAGACTAAGGCAACAAGAACTTGGTGGGCAAGCTCACAATGAAAACATGCGGCCTAGGAGAGGAATTGAAAGAGAAGAGCCTAAAGACAACATCAAATACAAAATCCCTAAATTCAATGGGAGAGGGTCTCCATCCGATTACTTGGAGTGGGAGTCGAAATTGGATATGTATTTTGATTACTATCCTCATGCCGAACCAAAGAAGGTACAAATTGCTACTCTTGAATTCACGGAGAATGTTTTAAATTGGTGGAATCAATTGGTGCAAACAAGAAGAAGAAACTTGGAAAGGTTGATCAACACTTGGTTGGGTCTAAAGAGTTATATGAGGAAAAGGTTTGTTCCAAGCTTTTACACTAATAGTCTCTACCAAGAGTTGCAATCCTTGAGGCAAGGAACTAGGAGTGTTGATGAATACTACTCCGAGATGATGTTGTTGATGTTAAGGGCCGAGATTGATGAAGCTCCACAAGCTACTATAGCTAGATTCATGGCGGGATTGAATAGAGAAATTCATGATATTGTGGAGATGCAACAATACTATGAGGTTGAGGAATTACTTCAACATGCTTTGAAGGCCGAAAGCCAAGTAAAGAGGAATAAGAAGAGCTTTACATCATCATCATCAAGCTCATGGAAAACTCCAATCAAGAAGGATGATAAGTCGACTAAAGAGAAGGAGTTAGCGCAAAAGGGTACTACCCCTAAAACCGATTCTAAATCTTCATCGGGTTCATCTTCAAAGAATCATGTCAAGTGTTTCAAGTGTCAAGACTTTGGACACTATGCTAAAGATTGTGTTAACAAGAAAGTGTTGTTCGTGAATGACCAAGGAGAAATCGAAAGTGAAGATGAAGAGATTACTCTAGGATCTAGTGGTGATGGAGATGATGAAGGAGATGCGCATGAAGATAGTGATGATGGAGTCGGGTTTGCACTTAAGAGTTTGGTAGCTAAGAGAACTTTGAGTGCTTATGTGAAAAACGATGTGAACAATCAAAGGGAGAACTTGTTTCATACTAGGATGTATGTGAATGGGAAGCCTAGTAGTGTGATTATTGATGGTGGGAGTTGTACAAGTATAGCTAGCATTTATTTGGTGAAGGAGATGCAATTACCCACTACACAACACCCTAAACCCTGTAGCTTAGGCTGGATCAACGATGAGGAAATTAGAGTTAACAAACAAGTTTTAGTTTCTCTTTGTTTGGGCAGGTACAAAGGAGATGTATTGTGCGATATCTTACCCATGCAAGCATGCCATGTACTACTTAGGCGACCATGGCAATATGACAACAAAGTTCAATATGATGGTGAGACGAATCAATATACTCTCATGTGTGGTAAGAAGCCCTTTACTTTTATTCCATTATCACCTCAAGAAGCTTTGAAAGATCAATTAAAATTGAAAGAGGAATTTACTAAGATGGAATCCGATTATAGGGCTAGAGAAAAGAATAAACATGCTAAGATAGTTGTGAATTGCGATTTAGTTGAAAAGCATGCTAGTTCTAAGAAAGTTGTTAAAGAGTGTATGTTAGCTACTAAGAGTGAGATTAAAGGAGCTTTGAATGATAATTCTGTTTTGATCTTACTTATGCTTAAGAATACACTTGTTGCTACTAACGACTTGGAAAGAGAGCTTCAAAGCAATATTGTTTCTCTTTTGAGTGATTATGTAGATATGTTTCCGGAGTAGATTCCTAGTGGTTTGCCGCCAATTAGAGGAATTGAGCATCAAATTGATTTCATCCCTGGAGCGCAAATACCTAATAAACCAGCTTATAGGACAAACCCTGAAGAAACAAAGGAATTGGAGAAACAAGTTGGTGAGCTACTTCAAAAGGGTTTTGTGCGTGAGAGCCTTTCTCCATGTGCCGTTCCTGTGTTGCTTGTTCCTAAGAAAGATGGGACTTGAAGAATGTGTGTTGATTGTAGAGCAATAAACAACATAACGGTAAATTATCGACACCCTATTCCTAGAGTAGATGATATGCTAGATGAATTGCATGGTGCTTGCTTATTTTCTAAGATTGATCTTAAGAGTGGCTATCATCAAATTCGTATGAAAGAGGGTGATGAATGGAAAACTGCCTTTAAAACTAAATTAGGGTTGTATGAATGGTTAGTTATGCCTTTTGGATTGACTAATGCACCTAGTACATTCATGCGATTAATGAATCATGTTTTAAGAGTTTTTATTGGCAAGTTTGTTGTTGTTTATTTTGATGATATACTTGTGTATAGCCGAAACCTAGATGAGCATGTTAGGCATCTAAGATGTGTGTTAGATGTACTTAGGGTTGAGAAATTATATGCTAACCTTAAGAAGTGCACCTTTTGCACAAACAAGCTTGTTTTTCTTGGTTTTGTGGTTTCATCGCAAGGTATAGAGGTTGATGAGGAAAAGATCTAGGCAATCAAAGATTGGCCAACACCTACCAACGTTGGACAAGTGAGATCTTTTCATGGACTAGCCGGATTCTATAGGAGGTTTGTTAAGGACTTTAGCACCTTAGCCGCCCCTATTACCAGTGTTATGAAGAAGAATGCACCATTCAAGTGGGGAGACGAACAACAAGAAGCATTTGAGACGTTGAAGGAAAAACTAACTAATGCTCCTTTGCTTGTTTTACCTAACTTTAACAATACTTTTGAGATTGAATGTGATGCATCAGGGGTTGGAATTGGAGCTGTTTTAATGCAAGGTGGGAAGCCCGTCGCATACTTTAGTGAGAAATTGAATGGGGCTGCATTGAACTATCCAACCTATGACAAAGAGTTGTATGCTCTTGTGAGGGCGTTGCAAACTTGGCAACACTACCTTTGGCCTAAGGAATTCGTGATTCATACGGATCATGAGAGCTTAAAGTATTTAAAAGGTCAACAAAAGTTGAACAAAAGACATGCTAAGTGGAGCGAATTCATTGAATCTTTTCCTTATGTTGTGCGATACAAACAAGGTAAGGAGAATGTGGTAGCCGATGCTTTATCAAGGAGGGTTCGAGCTCAAATTGAGAAGAAGACACAACACTACATGAAGAATGCTAACAAAGGGCGCAAGGAAGTCGTCTTTGAACCCGAGGATTGGGTTTGGTTGCATCTAAGGAAGGAGAGGTTTCCTGAAAAGAGAAAGTCTAAGCTCTTACCTCGTGGAGATGGTCCATTCCAAGTCTTGGAGAGGATCAACAACAGCGCCTACAAGCTAGACCTTCCTAGTGAATATGGCAATGTAAGTGCTACTTTTAATGTTTCAGACTTATCCTTGTTTGATAGTGATGCAGATTTGAGGATAAATCCTTTTCAAGGGAGAGGGGATGATGCGCCAAGGGCTTATCATGACTTAGAAGGACACATTGGAGCCCATGAAGATCATGGAGATGTCATCGATGCTAGCTTGGAGGAGCATGGAGATGAAAGCACTAGTGACCGGCCACGCGACTTGGAGATGCCCGCGCAACACCGGCCATGCGACTTGGAGATGCCCGGCCATCACCGGCCACGCGACATGGCCATGCCCTGCCATCACCGGCCACATGACTCGGCCATGCCCGGCCACAACCGGCCACAACCGGCCACATGATCCTTTATCTATGTCGTTGGGTCCAATAACAAGGGCTCGGGCTAAAAGGTTTAAGGAAGCTTTGGTGGGCTTTATAAGATCTCATCTTGAAGAATTGAAGACCATGGAAGACTCATTGGGCCGATTTGAAGATCACACAACAAGGAATATTCCAAACGATTCCATGTTGTGCACCATGTTATCCATCGATGAGCATTAGGCTTAGTATTGTGTATTTCGGCCATTGTGGCTTTTATTCTATCTTAGATTAGTTATTTATTTAGTTTAGAAGACATTGGGTTGGGTCTTGTTTGACTAAGTCCAATCCTTGCTTAATTATGTAATGTTATTTACTTTTCCTAGTAGGACAAGGAGTAGGCTATTTCCTTGTTCCTTCCTTTTAATTATGCCGCCCCTTATAGGATTAGGATTCGGGTTTGGAGTAGGTTATGCGCCAATCCCTCCCCTATATAAGGGCTCTTTTATCTCTTGTAAACATAAGTCAAGTTAATCAGTAAAGTTGAGAGGTTTATACCCATATCGATTTCTTTGGCTTCATTGTTCTAATTTGAGCAAACTTAGGGCTCTTCATCTTGTAGAGTCCTAGCAAGCAATTAGGTTGAGATAACTTAGTTGTTTGTGAATCTTGTGATCTTGAGAATTCAATTGCAGGTCTAATTGAGTGCTTAAGGTCGACGAAAGAGGAGGGATCGCTTTGTTAAGGTCATCGACATACAAGTCTAGAAGTTGAAGAAGTTCAAGTCGACTTTGGTGGATATTCAAAGGTTGGATTTGAATCTAATACAACTAGATTCGAGAGGTTTATACCCTTATCTATTTCTTTGGCTTCATTGTTCTAGTTTGAGCAAACTTAGGGTTCTTCATCTTGTAGAGTCCTAGCAAGCAATTAGGTTGAGATAACTTAGTTGTTTGTGAATCTTGTGATCTTGAGAATTCAATTGCAGGTCTAATTGAGTGCTTAAGGCCGACGAAAGAGGAGGGATAGCTTTGTGAAGGTCATCGACATACAAGTCTAGAAGTTGAAGAAGTTCAAGTCGACTTTGGTGGATATTCAAAGGTTGGATTTGAATCTAATACAACTAGATTCGTATCACAAGCGGCTGTTGGTTTTGCCCCCCGAGTCCTTGCCCCCCAAGTCTTTCATCGATAAGGCCAACCTGAGCCATGACCTGTTGATTGTTCACCTGATGGTTAACTTGTCAAAAGAGAAGAGGACCAGGCTGGGCACCAAGCAGTTGTTGGTTTTGCCCCCTGATTCCTTGCCCCCCAAGTCTTTCATCGATAAGACCAATCTCAGCCATGACTTGTGGGTTGTTCACCTGATGGTTGACTTGTCGAAGGGGAAGAGGACCGGGCTGGGCACCAATCAGTTGTTGGTTTTACCCTCCAAGTCTTTCTTCGATCAGACCAATCTTAGCCATGATGTTTTCTCTATTTTGGATCATTTGCTCCTTGAGAGAATCATTGGCTTCCTTAAGTTGGTCATGTGACTCATTCATTCGATCTATTGATCCAATGAGTTGCTGCATTTTTTCCTCATGCACCAAGGAAATTTTATTCATGGCGTCCGTGAGGTATTGCAGCAGGATCTTCGAACTAGGGTCTAAAGGTAATGAAGGATCAACTATGGTTTTGCTTCTGGTTTGCATGCCATGACTTGACTTTCCTTCATCACCTTTTGGCGGCATGTTTGCCACTGAGAACTAAGAAAAAAACGAAAAAATAATAAAAGAAAAAGAAAAAGAAACTCTCAGAGAGATGGGCAAAAAAGCTTCTTGGAGGCCTTAAGATGGAAGTCAAATCTTGTTGGGTCCCACCGTGCGTGCCAAAAAGAGATGTTGATGCGGTCGAGTGGGACAGTCAACGAACAAATCTTAGAAGCAACGTCGCGGAGTGAGAAGTCAACATTCTTGGGGTCCCACCGGACGTGCCAAAAAGAGATATTACGCCAAAAATCTCTTGATAGAATTTTCACGGAAAAACCTTAGTGACAACATAGGGGCGTGCTAGTCAATTTGCTGAAATTGACAAAGAGAAAATAAAGAACAAGATCTGGTGAAAGCGCATCAGATTAAAAGATCTAGGGTGCACGTAGCAGCATATTTAAAAGATCAGAACGATTGTGGGGACTGGATCAAAGTCACACCGGAGCATTTAAATCATCGATCCACAAGAACAAGACTTCCTAAAAAAGAGCGCTTCAAGAGCTGTGATTGAAAATAACAATTTGATTTTTATTGCTGAGAGAGAAACAAGAATACAGTATTTGTATGTCTGTAGACAAGATTGAACAAGAGAAATATGAAGAACAAGTAAGAACTCGTGAAGAACAAGAGAAAAAGGTGCGGAGCCAGAGAGAAAATAAGCACGGAGCTTGAGTTTTTTGCCGGAGCAAGTTGTGAAGTGCATGACTTGTTGAGATGTGAGATCTGCTTTCTGAAGCTTGGAACTGGTTCCTTTATATAGGGGCAGCATGGGCCTTGAAACTGGCGGGCTTTACTTGCTGAGGAAGGTGTTTTACTTGTTGAAGAAGGCGAACTCTTCTGATTGGTCGGAGGAAATTTCCAGGAAGTTGCAGTGAAGCTTCCTTCCTTCTGGTTGCTGCAGCAGGTGATAGGAGGATGAGGAGAAGGGTGTGAGGCGTCTCTCATAGCATATAGGCGAATTCCCTCTCATGGTACCTAGGTAGTATGAGGTACTAGGCAGAATGAGGTGATAGGATGCATCTGCTGTATCAAATGTAGTCCCTGTTGCCTCCAATGAGCTGAAACTACTAAATTGGCTGAGAGGTGAGCATGAATCATAAGGGATATCACCTAGGCCACGAAATTACTCATACTTAGCCATAGTTAGGCCTTCCAAGGACGAAAATACCCTTTCATTAAGAACTATGGCTATACCGGGGTGATAAAGCCACTTTGTCCTTAACTGAAAAGAGTGTAAAAGTTGCAAACGAACTTGGGTTGAGCTCAAACTTCACCAGTAGGGTTCTCATATCAGCCATAGACTATGGTTAAAATCTTGGCTTGATCTGAGCCTCCCTTCATAGTAAACTGGACTTCTCACCTCAAATTGTCCTTAAATGAAAAACTTGCATAAGTTTTTCATTCTAAGTCTGAATGACCTAAAATTTTTCCAAAGTACTTAGAATATTTCCATGAGACTATGGGAAAAATTCCAAGTAAAACCGTACTCCCCTTGGTGGTGAACTAGGTTTGTCTCCCCGTATTGTCCTTAAATGAAAAACTAGCATAAGTTTTTCATTCTAAGTCCAACAAGGCTAATTTTCCACCAATAGACTTAGATTATCACCATATAGCTATGGGAAAAAATCTAAGTAAAACCGAACTCTCTAGCATAGAGAAGTTGGTTTGACTCCTCAAATTGTCCTTAACCGAAAAATTGTCCTCAAATCGAACTTGTCAAGTGTGTCAAAGGTTTGTGGAATTTGTTCATTAGGACATCACACGGATAAGTGCCCTAGTTTGGTCGAAGATGATGTTGAAGAAGTCAATGCTTTAGGAATGCAAGAGGGATTTCAAAGGAAGCAAGAGCCATTTCCAAGGAGCTATAATTCTTATGGGAACCAATGTGCTTATCAAGCAAGGCCGAACAACTATCCAAGGCAATCTTCACACTATTCTGAGGGAATGCAACAAATGAAAGAGACCATGGAGATCATAAGGAAGCAATTAGGTCAGTTGGCAAGTGATGTGAGCGAGCTCAAAGCACAAAGCCAAAATAAGATCCCATCTCAATCAAAAGTGCCACCTAAGGAAAATGTGAATGCTATTACCTTAAGAAGTGGAAAGGAGTTGGAAGAACCATATCCAACTAAGCCTACAATGGATGAAGGAACAAGCGAAGAAGATGAATTGCATGTGTTAATGAAGGAGATTAAGATTGAAGATGATGAAACCAAAGCCAAAGAAACTTTTGTGGTCAAGCCCAAATTGGATTCAAAGAAGGAACCTTTTCCAACCAAGTCAAGGAAATCAATGAAAGAAGATGAAGATCAAGACATCTTGGATATTTTTCGAAAGGTCGAGGTCAACATCCCACTTCTTGATGCGATTCAACAAGTGCCAAGGTATGCAAGGCTTCTAAAGCAATTGTGTACAAACAAGAAAAGGTTGTAAGGTAATTGAATGTTGGAGCAACAGTTTCTGCTGTTTTGCAAAGACATTTACCTCCAAAATGCAATGATCCTGGTATGTTTTCAATTACTTGTTCAATTGGAAATACTATCATTGATAATGCTATGCTTGACTTAGGAGCATCTTTAAGTGTCATGCTTTATTCTTTCTATCAAACTTTAAAAATTGGTCCTTTAAAATACACCGATGTTGTTCTTCAATTGGCCGATGGATCTTTGGTGCATCCCAAAGGTGTGCTAGAGAACATTTTGATTAAAGTGCAACATTTAATTTTTCTTATTGATATTTTTGTTATGGAAATGGAAGGAGAAATTACAAAGGATCAATGCCCTCTTTTATTAGGAAGGCCTTTCCTAAGGACTTCTCACACCAAAATCGATGTTTTTGATGGCTCATTGACGATGGAGTTTGATGGTGATGTAATTCATCCCAAACTTTCATCAAATTTATCTATGAAAACTAATGATTTTGTTTGTGTAGTGGAAAAGTGGGTAAAGAAAGAGTTAGGTACAACATCTTCAACCATGATAAGTGAGCAACTTTCAAAGGGGAGGCAAAGGATTACAAGCTTTCGACAACGCAAGGATGAGAATTTCCACCTAGCTTGGGAGAGATTCAAGAAACTTTGTGTCGATTGCCCTCAACATCACAACAAGTTTTGATCGAATGCTTCTATCAAGGATTAGAAGTCGATGATCAACTTCTTGTGGATAGCATCAAAAACATACCCTTGTGTGATCGTACTGTGAAGGACGCATATGAAGCATTGGAAGCTTTGACTCAAGCAATTGCACCTCCAAGTTGGATCTAGAAGAAAAACAAAGAGAAGCTTGGAGAAAGAGGCAAAATTTCCAACAACACGCGTGAAGATGTCAACAAGAAATTGAAGGAAGCTCGAGAGAAGTTACTCAAAATTGATGGAACCATAATTGAACTTTTCAAAGCCATGAGTGACACTCTCAACATCACCGTGGAACTTTTGAAGGAGCATACTCAACGTTCCTTCACCAATGGAGAATAGTCCACGAGGATGTCTAGCCAAAAACATTAAATGAAGGCGCTAATTGGGAGGCAACCCAATACACTAACATCTATCCTTTTCTTTTGAATTTTCTTTTTCTTAGTTATAGGTCATTTTGCATTTTCAACTCAAGGGAATCGATCAAGCAATGGAGACAAGGAAGGGAAGCACACATCAAGTGCATTGGAGCTTACATTTTGCAAAAATAGAGAAGCTTTCTTGAACTCTAATCTCATTTAATTTCCTATGTTTGATTGATGATTGATGCATATCAATTAATTTTCTTGAAATTGAATGTTTTTCCATGCATATTATCATTGTATAATTATCTCATGCATCTCAAACATATAGACTCTTAAGTGATAAGAACATAAGGTCAATCTTTTGATGGTTATCAAGTGGAATTTTTGGTGAGAATCAAGTGTTTTTGGATTGAAGAAATTTGGAATATAGTAATATTTTTGGATGATAATCGAGTTGAAGTTGGAATTGAGTTTGGTAGCAAAAGTTGCAATTGGAAGCAAAAATGAGGAGCCAAGCCCGATCCCAGCTGGGGCCTCATGCCGCAAGCCTGGGCACCCAGCTGGACAGCCCCAGCGCCCAGCTGCTAAGGCCAACGCTGGCCGGGCGCCGTGGCGCTTTGTCTGAGCACCCAGCCAAATGGCTTGGGCACCCAGGTGCCGCGGGCTGTGCGCGAACAGCGCCACGCACCCATGCCCATGTCGAGCCTTCCAACTCACAACACCCATCACCCATCTCAAATACTATAAATACCACCCAACACCCAATTCAAACCCTTCAACACCCATCTTCATCCAAAACCCACTCAATTTTCCTTTCTCTTGCCTACATTCACATATTCACTCACTTTAATTTTCAAATTTCACTACTTCATCACTTACAAATCATTTCTTTCATCTTTTTATCACCTCAAACACTTACCCATTCGATTATCCAACACTTTTTCCATCAAATCCATCAATTTTTCAAATTTTCAAGTTTTGGGAAAGTGGTTGTTTTCTTTGTATTCTTGTTTGGAGTGATTAGAAAGGAGATAGGAGATAGTCCGGAAGTTGATTGACACATTTTAGAGTATTGGGGAGTGCTACATTGGATCTTAAAGAAATATTTTTCAAGAAAACCTACAAGGTAACCTAGTACCCACCAAGTGTTCGAGAAAATGTCAAGAAGAGTGAGAGCAAGAGCATCAACATCCCAAGCCGCACCAATTGAGGAGGAAACCGCCATACAACCTTTCCTTAGTGTGCCGCCACCCATATTTGTTGATAATGAATGTCAAGAGTGGTATGAAGCAAGGTATCACAACTCTTTCATTATAGAAAAAGTGCTTCCAACCAACATTGATCAAGAACTTGGAGTTAGCCCATTGTTTGTCAATAGAGGTTGGGGATCACTTCTTCAAGTAGATGGAAACTACTATCCCAATTTGGTGAAGCAATTTTATGCCAACATGGACAAGGTTCGTGAAGGTTATTCCTACACCATCAACACAATGGTCAAAGGTAAGTACATTGTAGCTGATGAGGAATACTTGTGTCGTTTACTTGATTTGAACAATGAGGGTAGTATGTTCTATTTTACTTATGTTAATGGAGAGCAAAGGACCGCCACCGAGAGCACATGGAAAAGGGATAGTGCTTTAAGGAGGTTTGACATTCCTCTTGGTATGGATAGCCAAGGGAATAGAGAGGTAAGAGTCAAGTATATGGAACCAAGGGATAGACTTGTGTGTTACTTATTGCATCATAATGTCATTCCTAAGAGTACTAACAAGCATAAGCTTCGCATTGAAGACTTCTATGTGGTAGACAAGCTTTGCCATGGATTAGGTCATGGAATACCAATGGCTAGGTTGTTACTCTCAAGGATGTGGGAACTGGTTCATTCTTCACATGAAGATAAGGCATTTGTTTTCCCATTGTTGATTAGCAAGATTTTGGTCAATGAAGAAGTTGAAGTCGATGGTGAGTATTGCTTCAACAATGAAGACAATGTCATTGATGTGAATTGTTTAAGTCATTTGGGTTTAAAGAGGAGAGTTATTGCCAATGAGGTACATTGGTACAATATGCAAAGAAGGACTTATGTACAAGGACTTAAACAATCACAAGGGACAAGACAACCATCCTTGGAAGTTGATGAAGAAAATTTCCAAGAGCTTCCTATGAGAGAATTTCAACAATTTATGGTTCGAGAGATGAGACAACGTAGAAGTGAAATGAGAGCTTATATGGAGCGAATGGAGGACACCATATGTGATTCCATGGGCCAAAGGAGGCCAAGGAGAGGCCATTGATTCTTATCCTTAGGATGTCATATGTTATGAACCTTATTATGTTTTGCATTTTTATCATGACATTGCATGCATTTGTATTTGTATTTGTATTTGTTCTATTTGGATCTTATGTAAGACTTATGTGTTTGGATGCTATGATTGATACTATGTTTGATTAATTTGCTTAGATTGAGCATCGACTTTCTTGGTGAATTAATTTTTGCATGTGTTCAATTAATTGGATTACCCCACTTATTGTGTTTATTGGTTGCTAGTGAGTTATTATTTGATTTGTCTAGAACCCAAATTTCTTCTTTATAAGTCAAATTGTCATTTTGCACTTACTTTTTCAAAAAATTTCAAAAAGAGGTCATTGAATTTTTGTCAAATTACTAGCACATCACACATTGAGGACAATGTGTCTTTTAAGTGTGGGGGAGGAATTAGTCTATTTTCAAGATACTATTTTTCTTTTTTCTATCTTATTGATTAGAGACAAATTTTTCAAAATTTTTGAAGAAAATTAAAAATTGTTTTGTATTTCTATTAAGTTTTGATTTAATTTCCATGAGTATAGTCTTTTGTAATATTAATTTGGTTTGGATACATTGAAAATATTTTTCAAATTTTCTTATGTATAATTTCATTCTTTGATCAAGAAGTGTAATTAATAAGGTTTTTCATACCCAAAAATGGTTTGACAAGTGTATTACTTCTAGAACTTGTGTTGAATCTTGTGTACATTCATAGATGTATGTCATGGATATGTCAAAGACAAAGTGTGGGGGTATGAAGGGCAGCTAAAATCTTTTAAAAAGAAGTGTTTTCATGTTAAGAGGAGAAGAGATATTTTCTGCTTAATAATAAAAATAAAATAAAATAAAATTAATCCATTATTGTCACTCTTTTCTTTAACAAAAGGAGTTAGTAACCCTTGGAAAGAGGATAAGAGGCATGGAATGCGGAAATATTGTCCCTCTTGTAAAAAAAAATGAGTGTTAGTAACCTCAAAATAAAGGGAGCTAATAGCCCCAAATCATGAACACTTCTAAGGTTAGTAACCTTACTTTCTTAAAAATAAGTCATCCTTTTAAGCCCATTCTAATCTTTGATAAATATCCATGATATTGCTTTTTCTTGGAAATAGATGTAAATACAAGCTTATGGTAAGTTTTCCTTATCAAACTCATCCAAGGTATGTTGATCTTGGAAACTACATTATTGATTGGAGTGGTTTTGTGCATAGTTGATTTGAATCTTATGGTCTTTGTATTTTTACTAACTTATATTGCATTTGATTAGAAAATGTAGATTAAATTCTTAATTTATTAGAAATACTTTGTTTTCTAAATATTGATGTCTCTAGTTAATGTTACATAATGTTTGTGGGTATCGTTCTAGTTAAGTAAACCCTCAGGAGACTATAACTCCTCCTTTATAGACGTATAAAGGTTTAAAGGCTTGCGTCACATGCTAAGTGTCGCCGTACACCTACGAAAGTGGAATCAATATGTTGTTTAGTTTAGTCACTAACCATTTTTTGTTTACTTAGGATTAACCTTAGTTTGATAGGGACTAGCAAAGCTTAAGCGTGGGGGAAATATGATCAGACCAAAATTATGCATCTTTTTATGGTCATTTTCCTATACTTTTTGGGTATTTTATGCTTGGTTATGCCTTATATTTGGTATATTTGTGTTTATAGGTGCTAAAGTGAAGAAAAGTGCAAAATCACCAATTTTGTACCTTTTTGGATGATTATTTACACAAATATTTTCCAAGGACAATTTGGATGAAGAATGGAGCCAATATGATTGTGATTGAAGAGCTTGAAGAGTCAATTTTATCATCATAAGATTGATTTTCAAGAGTTTGAAGCAAAGGAGCAAAGTTGAACTTCAAAGCAAGAAGACATGTCAAGAGGCGTTGAAGCACTGGAGCACATGGGGCGCGAGGCAAACCAGGTGGGGCGCCAAGCTTGCCGCATGGGCACCCAACGCCAGTCGGGCATGCCACCTAGCCATACATGGGCATTGTCGACCTGGGGCCTGAAAGCAACGCCCTGGGCGCACAAGCCATTCACATGGGAGCCCAGGGGGAGTCAGGGCCAGCCATGCGCGCGCGCCAGACAGCCATCACGTGTCACTTCACCTTGAAGCTTCTCCAATTGTTTCCAGATTTGGTGACCCTTCTGTATTTTGGCCATAACTTTTAATCCAGAGCTCCGTTTGAGGCAAATGAGTAGCCGTTGGAAAGATAACTCCAAGATCTACAACTTTCGTGTTTTAGTTGAAGCCCAGTTCGGACGTTTTCATGGACAAAAATGCCCCTGAAGTCAGCAGACAGAAACTGTCTTGGGCCTTTCTTGCGGGATTGATCCAATTGAGCCCAAATTCTTATTTGGATTAGCTTGAAGACTTGGAGAGCAGCCCAGCACGTCCTTAGGGTTTGTTTAGCTCTAAATTAACCCTAAGCCACCCTCTATAAATACCCTCTTAAGTCTAAAACCCTAGCCAACTTTTTGGGGAGAACACCTAGCATACCTTATACATCTTTTCTCTAGGTTTTGCGATTTTGAGGAGGAGGCAGCCGCGCACCTCTTTGCTTTGTAAGTCTCTCATGGATTGCTTGCAATCCATGAGTAGCTAAACCTTTTATACTTCTTTTCCTTAGGTATTTTTGATCAATGAATCTTTGGTGAGACTTTTGTTCTTAATAATTTGAGCTCTTTCCGTTTGGATATGTTTCTTATCTCTATACTTCATCTTATGTGTTCATATTTTGATTGATTTGTGTGCGCAGCTTATCTTGGTAGTATGAATACTATAGTTAGATTCAGTTGGCTTAAGTTAAGTCGATGTTGGTCACAAGTGACAATTGAACTGGAAGTTCTAGATTCATTGGGATATCAAACCTTGTTGAAATCTTTAGGCCGAGATGGAAATTGATGTAGGCAAGTTTGGTATTGATTTATCATGCATGTGGATAAGTAAAGCTTAATGCGTATTCTAAGGGTTGAAATAGACCTGCAATTAGAATATTTGTGATTAATTGTCAGCGAGAAGCGGGTTAATCTTCATAGCATGTTGGAATGAGCATCACGTCTGATTCCTATACCAATTATTCAAATGGAGTTGTTTAAGATATTAAGAGGATTACTTTGTTTCATTGAAAACTGATGTCTACGTCTTAGACTATATATCGATTTGGGATGATTTATGATTCTTAATTGATTGCAATTTAAGTCAAATTAATGTTTAGTGTCTATGATCCATGATTCAATTGATCAAATTACTTACCTAAAGGAGAAGAAGTATGATTTTATCCCTTGATTTTCTCTTTAAATTGTTTTCTAGTTTAATTTGATAATTCAAAAATCCATAAAAAATCCCTTTTTGTTGAGGTTTTCTTTTGTAAGGTTTATCTTTGATTCAATCATACCTTCTCCGTGGATTCGACCCCTACTTGCCCTAGCTATTTGTTATTGGTTTGTGGGGATTTATCTTGTGATTTGTTCAACGACCGGTCAGTCCAACAAGGTTAATTTTCCACCAGTAGACTTAGATTAGCACCATATAGCTATGGGAAAAAATCTAAGTAAAACTGAACTCTCTAGCATAGAGAAGTTGGTTTGACTCCTCAAATTGTCCTTAACCGAAAAACTAGCATAAGTTTTTCATGCTAAGTCTGTTTGAGATGAAATTTCACCAAGATGACCTACATGTATCAAGGAACATCATGGTAAAACCCTTTCTTGGAGCCGCACCCCCTAGGTAGTACTATCACGTTTGACCTTGCCTTTTTGTCCTTAAATGAACAAAATGCAAGTTTGCCTCCCGGGGGAGTACTACTAGCTGGGCGGCCTGACCACTATACTAGGGTGGTCATGTATGAGGGTGATGAGTGATAATATCTCACACCTCCCTTAGTTCAATGAGTGTTTCTCTTGCTGATACTCTCTTACTCCCTGCCTCCTTAGTGCAAGGGATGATGAGACTACATCCTATGACTATGATAGCCATAGTGTGGCCTTCCCTGGGAATGGGAAAGACTTAGATTATTTTATCCCATGATATATCTCCCACCCGCATGGTCAGGTAGCATACAACTCTCTTCCTTACTCTCTGCCTGAGGTATCAGGCTGTTGTATCTAAGGAAGCTGCACCCTTAAGGCTTACTGCAGCACATCCCTATAGGTAGGGGCGGCACATAGGGAGTAATTAATAATAATTATTTAAATAATTATTATTAATTTATTTATTTATTAATTTTGGCCTTTATTCATTAATTGCAAGATTTCTCCTACTTCTGACAGAATCAGGGTGGTGCAGAAACTAAGTTTCATTAGGATTTCTGATTAAATCCTGACCACTCATCTTGATCTTTATTATGCAAAGACCAATTTACCCTCAATTGTAAATTGAGGTATAAACAACTAGGAACAATAACAGAATTTTTATTGTAAGAATAGTAGATCCCGTAAGCTTGATACTCAACAATTAAGCTACCCTTACTTTGATTTCATGCTCTTCTTTTGGAGGGATTAGCTGAAGAAGAATGGAAGACTAAAAGGGAACTTTTGATGGAGAAAAGGGTATTGTATCTCCTACTCTATTCTCAGGCATGCACACAAGTTCACTGACATACATACATGTTCAACTATTCTCAGGCACACAAGTTTACTTCAAATGCTTAAAAGAGTAAATGTTCAACTATTTTCTTAGGACTCACTGAATACTCTTGTTGAACAAATATTTGTTGTTGTTCCTTATCCCTCAAAGATTATCACAAAGTTCAAGAGAAATTAACATAATATTTGAATGAAGAATGAGAGAGTTGTGAGTGAGGAGGTGTGGGGGCTGTGGGGGTGGGGGCATCTAAAAAGCTTAGGGTTCGTTCTTTTGTGTTTGCAAAAATGTTTTGTTTAGCTTTTTAGGGTCTTGGGGGGTGAGCCATTTCCTCTCCTCCCTGCTAATTGCTACTGATCAGCAATCACATTGTGATTCTGTTTTGGCACTATTGACAGAGTGGAGATCTATAAGCTTTTCTTTTTGCCTTTCAATTGCTTCTGTTCTTGCCCCATCTTTGCTCATTACTTTCACTATTTACATGAGGGGAAAAAAAACTTTGGCCCCTTTCATCAAAAGTTAGTATTGATATTAGCCTAATTAAGCCTACTTCATTTCCTCCACGAGTTTTAGGGAAAAGAAAACGGTATAGTTATTGGGGTCGGCATCAATTTAAACATCAATTTTTTGGAGCATGTATTAAATAATTGCTCTGAAGCTTTCATGTTTAAATATATTGCTTAAGACATATAGTGATTTCGGATTTTGTTCCATTTGGATACAGGCAAATAGCTTTACAATATTATTGAGTCACCTACTTCAGGTTTATTATTCATCTCTTCATTGCTTTGCAGCTCGATATGATGCGAAAATATTTCCTCACATCTCTTTGATCTATTTTCTTATAATTGTTTATAAATCTTCAACACCATGAAAAGCTCAGAAGTTGCAAAGCTTAGTTCACCCTATTGGTGATCTTCATCTAAACTGAAAGTTTGTATATTCATATATTGCAACAACAAGAGCTTCTCCAACATGCTCAATTGCAAGCTAAATTGAGAGAGTTAAATCAGATGATTTTAAATGTGTTCGGTAAGTAGTTGATCCTATATTAAAATTGGCCAGATTTTGACTTTGCTATGGAAGTTGAACGCTTAACTGTCTTAACGGTCCCCTGTTTTCGCATTATGATTATTCAGGTGCATGTTCCATGGATGGGCCTTTTCTTCCAACAAATATATGTTAAGCCAAAATTGAAATGTAATTTGAGTTTGCTAGATACATTGGAAAGGTTCACATGGTATATATGGTCATAACTTATAGAAACGATGCCAATATCCCCCGGCGAGATGCGGGCGCCGTTCACTAGTGCATAATTAGGGATGTCAACGGGTAGGGTACCCGTCATTTTGATGGTACCCATACCCTAATCCTATAAAATTTCAGAATACCCGAACCCTATATATACCCGGTATTTTTTACAAATACCCTACCCGGACCCTACCCTATAAAATTTCTACTACCCATTAACTACCGATACCCGATAATTACCCTATTAAATTCAAAGTCAAAGTCAACAAACATAAATTAAAACTTAAAATAAGGTAACCATTACAGAAAGTCAGAGAGCAAAAAGAGCCCTTCAACAACAATTTTCAGAAACATTGCATAATTTTTTACAATGTGGCAAGCACAGATCCTTTGCATTTCGGGGAGCTACACAATTACAATGTGGCAAGCACAGATCAAGCACAAACATTAATTTTTTACAAAGAAAAAAAAATCCTAATTATCCAAGAGAAAAAGAACAATGTAAGCTCTCAAGCCTGCTCCGAGTTTAACTAATTAACATAATAATAGAAGAGCTTATCAACATCCCTGAAAAAGTCATAGAAAGACCTCAAAATTACAAAGTAAACAGATTTTCACTTGAGAGAATAAATAGGTGAGATTACCGTCGGTGTTGCTATGCCAAATCGGTATCGCGCTGTACTCGGTGGTCGCCCGGCACTGGCTTCTGTCGAATTAGATTGGCAAGCCTCTTCTTGTTGTTTCTCAAGGCAATTAGAAGCCACTTTTCTCCTTTCTCTGCTTTTCCCTGTCAGCTTTCACGCCATGTTCTCCTTTAAATCCGAAACCAAAAGCAGCAAAAACAAAGCAACAATGCCCAATTATTGAACTTTACCGCAAGAATTGTTTGTAGAAAAATACAGGTTTGTCTAAGGAGAAGATAATTGAAGAAGGAGGAGGAACGAAGGATGAGGTGAGAGGCAGAGAGGGTGAGCGGCGGGTTTGTTTTGTTTATGGTTGAAGATGATGAGATCTAATCGGAATTGGAGAAAAATACAGGTTTTGTTTAAGAGAATCAGAAGATTGAAGAAGGAGGAGGAACGGAGGATGAGGTGAGAGGCAGAGAGGGTGAGCGGCGGAGAGGTGAGAGGTTTGTTTTGTTTTCCAAGGATAGGGTTTTGAATGTGAGATTGTGAGGGTAGGGTTACTTACTGAGTTAGAGTATTTTTTGATTATTTTTTTTAATTTTACGGCAAAAAACAAAGATCGTATAAGTTTTAGATTAGGTTTTATCAAATATAACATTTAGTTCAGATGGTTAGTGATAACTAACAAGTTTTTTATATTTCCAAAGGCGCAAGTTCGAGCATCACTACACACATATACGTGTGTCATATTCATATTTCATATATTATTATTATTATATACATACATAATCGGGTTCGGGTTACGGGTACCCAAAGGGTGATACCCGAACCCGAGTCGGGTAATGTACCCGTTGACATCCCTGTGCATAATCGATGGAAGCATCCTCAGTATCACACATCAAGAAGAAATAAAGTTTGTCCAACCACGAGACGAAGTGAGTGGGTCATAGTGGATGCTTAATTGCGTGACTAGACCCAGGAAAGTCCCCGGGCCCATTACTGTAGAGATGCAGGCTCGCAAACGAGAGTGATCTTCGAGTCGAAGGGATTAAACTTGCACTTGGTGCACAGGTGGGCTGAGACATGCGTGGAGCCTTTATCCCCTTCGCTGAAGCAAATTTAGCCAATTCAACACAGTTATTCACTTGGTCCCTTGTGGATTAACAGAACGGGGCTTACGATTTCGTGGTTCCTCCTTTTTTGGTTTTTTGGCCTTTCCTCTCAGATTTCGAGAATCATGTGATCATTTTAATTACAAGTTCAACCAGTAATTTCGAAGAAGTGTCAATTGCAGCCACCGTTTGATATTGCTATAGAAATTTGGCTGCTTAATTGTAATTTAGAGAATGGATTAATGGAAGAGTGTTTGAGAGCCAAATGTATTGGCTCATACGTCGCCAAACTTGAACATTATGTGGGTGAAAGACACGTCTTGGTTGGTCCACTACGTACCTGCCATTATTTCTAATTTTCTCTCTTCAATGCAAGCCTTTTTTCTTTTTTTTCCTTTTCCAAATAAAGAATTTAGGATTAATAAGATTCAAGCTCAAACCATAAAAGGAAAAACTAATTCAAATAGAATAAGCAAAGCTTGCACATCGCCATAACTACACGGAAGAATGAACAAAGTTAGGAAATATTGTGATTATCATACGAAGCCAACAACAATGTTTTTTTTGTTAATACATAATATAAAATTCTTAATCTTAGGACAACTCCAATGAAGATGTCATTCTCTATTTACATCAAATCTATTAGAATTTTACCAATAAGGAATTGGTTTAAGTGGTTTGGCACTTGTTCCCCTTAAATAAGGTCTTGGGTTCGAGTCTTGTGAATGGAGAAAACCATTGTTGGGAGAGTTTTACCCCCATAATGAACCAACCCGACTCAAACAAAATTAACTTGTAAATATACCAAAAAAAATCTATTAGAATTTAGCTCCAAAGAAGGTATCCAAAATCTATTCCAAATCTGTTTTTTTTAAGTAACTATCTAACTCCATTTTGTCACCGTTTGTTACTGTACGTAAGTCAAATCTACTTATCAAGCAAATAACCATTTCAAATTCAAATCATTGTGAAATTCAAATTAGCTTTAGTTGTATAAACATTATAATGGAGAAAAAAATTAGTAAACCACCCCAACTAGAAAGATGAGTTTACATATATTAAATGGTTACGGAATGAACAAAACCGTTAATGGATTTGGAAAGCAGATATTCGAAGACTAATATTCACTATTCAAATCCGCCTATATCCATTTATATCCAAACCCACCATAAATAGATTTCGGTGGATCAGACATCCGCCTAAAATCTACCCACCGCGATCCCTACTCGGATATTTGTTCTCATGTAAACTTTTGCCACCTCTACTCATGTTTTGTGGCAAAAAAAAAAAAAAAAAAAAAACCTCTACTCATGTTTATGTGTTCAAGTCATGTATATTGCAATAAAACTGGATGCACATGACAAACAATTGGAAAAAGTTGTCTTCATTTGGGGCCGACAAATCGAAAAGAATGTATAAACAAAACTCTCTGAAATGAAATGGAGAAGCTAAGGCCGTGTGATCCCCATCAATCACGGTAAGGGAAAATTGGATTCCCAGATGGGCAGATCAGATCCATGAGAGTCTAATTAGTGAGCCCACACGGTATTACTTTATGTCCTTTTTCTATCAAAGTTAGAAATAAATTAGCCGTCGGTGCCGTGCACTGCTGACGCCTAAAACTAATTTATTTATTATCCAAAATTCCAAACCTCTAACTCTCACCTGCTTAATTTGTGCTACTATACTTTCATCATAAATGAAGAAAATGATTACAACTTTTCATGTCCCAAAGTTACAATCATAACTCTACAACAGATGCATTACAATAAAATTTAAGGCTTATATATATAATAATAATAATAATAATAATAATAATAACAATATATAATGAAATAAAAAGTTTGAACTTCCCTTGCTAAGACCCTAACTTCTAATGCACTGAAACAAATAATTATTTAAAAGCAATTAAACAATCATATTCTCTTTTGTACAAGTTATTAATTTGACTATAGCAATGATGCTAATTTATTGATAATCTAAAATTACTTTAGAATTAGACTATAGCAATGATGCTAATTATGATTGTTATGGGGTTCTTCCATTATGCGTTTGTAATTTAGATTATCAATAAATGAAGTATCATTACTTTTCTTAAAAAAAAAGTTATTAATTTCCTCCATTCGTAAGGCAATATTAAGAATTAGGGATACTCTTAGGTAAATTTGAAAAGAAAAAACTCATATCAACTTCTCCTTCTTGACCTAGTAATTAGGAAGTCGAAGAAATTATACAAGGACGTAGTTTTTTTTTTTGGCCATATATAAGAACGTAGATTCAAACCCGGACTTTCTCTCTAAAAAAAAGTTTCACGTTACATTTGAGATTTATGATCTAATCAAAAAGCATGTCATGTGTAAGGTTAATACATACAAACACTTTGATTTCTCAAAGGAAAAGAATTTCAAGCTCTTATATATGATTGACATCATCAACCTCCAAAGTCTAAAGTAATGTTTTGGCATTTAAATGATCTAAGCCAATCTATCAAATCAGAATCAATGTAACATCAGCAAAGTTGGAAGAAGAATAATTAGTTAAATACTATAATAATTAATTACATATATAATATAATTAGGCAAACTTTTCTTCCAATATAACAATTTTTTATGCTGAAGTCTTCAAGGTTAATTTCCCCTCAAGGAAAGAAATCTCACAGTAGAATACTTACCATAAACCTTCAATTTCATTGCAGCAATTATATGATTCAGCATTTTGGCCACAATTAATTGTTATTCCACAAAACATTCAAAGATTGGGTGACATACAATAAACTTACAGAGAGGCATATTAATCATCAAGCAGCATCTAACCAGATGAGCCAACCTGGGCAAATATGCTGATAAATTATTAGAAAAAGAAAAGGAAAAAAAAAAAGGAAAATCATGCTTTGGGTCCACATGGTTATATAGACTTTTTCAACTATTGAATAAAAATGATCAACTATGGAATTTTCATTTATGTTTACATGTCATGTGTATTAAAGTAAATGCAAAAAAAAAAAAAGTGCTTACCAAATTGCATGAGGTCCACAACCACCACAAGTAGAGGAAAAAGATTTAAGTCTATTCAAACAAAGGCCAAGTCAATAGATCTTCCCCCATTGTACAAATCAAGGCATCTTACTTCTTCCTTGCATTTCTCAAAAACAATATTCAAATGAGACATGCACAGTTGACAGCTAAATCTTATATTCAATCAGAATAGAAAAACAATTCTTGCAG
The DNA here is from genome assembly GCA_001974805.1 of Corchorus capsularis. Lineage (NCBI taxonomy): Eukaryota > Viridiplantae > Streptophyta > Magnoliopsida > Malvales > Malvaceae > Corchorus > Corchorus capsularis. The sequence goes on from AWWV01009095.1 coordinate 31,507, forward strand.
CCAAAACTTAAACCCTGTTGAAAAATTTCTGGCTTTGAAACATCCTCAAAACTTTCCAATGCAGTAACTTTACCTGGATAATACTCCTCTAGAAACAAGAATTTTCATTGTAAGTATCAATTTCTTATCCATCCAAATTCAAGCCTCTTCTTTGCATAATCGAGATCAAATCTTGCACCTTTTAGAGATTCTCAGAATGATTTCTACTAAGCTTGAAGTTGAAGCAGATTTTGATGATTTCATGGAATCAGAAACCATGTCAACCACAACTGAATCATCTGTTGAAAATCAGGGTGGCAGAAACAGAGGAAGAACAGAACCAGAGAAGAAAATGAAGAAGCTGAGATCAATCAAGCTCTCAAGAATGCCATCAGCAAGAAAAGGGAAATCGTTACCGAGTCAAGTTCATGCAGGATATGCAGCAAGCTCGGAAAAATCAACTCCAATGGAGATGTCTGATGCATCACCAAATCATATAAAGGCCACAAGCTCCTCTGATGGAAAGGAGGATGATTTCCCGGTATGTACCAAAACTTAAATATGAAGTTGTAATACTTTGATTGTCAGTAAAGATTCAAAAATGTTCAAAAACCAGAATTGCTTCATGTGGACAGGTATTACCGCTAAGATTAGCGAGGCGTTCTAGTTTTAAGCCTGTAAGAACTGTAACAAGAAAGTCCAGCATGAAAATTAGAAGGTCCCAGCTAAGGAAACCTTCTGGAGGAGCTGACTTGAACAAGAAACTGAAGAAATCGCGGTCGATTAAACATGCATCTTCTGAAAGCTCAAAATCATCGAGGAGAGGCGTAAATTCCCAAGATGATCAGCATCCAATCATCCCATCAAGTGAGGTACATTCATCACCTCATTTATTGAAGGGAACCAGTTCTTCTGAATCTAGTTCTGATAGCAGTGATCAGGCTAAGAAAATTTCAACTAATAAAGCACAGAAGGTAGCTTATCCTGGGAACAAATCCATCAAAGTATCGAGAACATCTACATTGGGACCGATGAGGATCTTAACTAAAATGGTGAGTATGAAATCCAAACGGCCTTCAATGAAGAAGTGCTCTGACGTTTCTTCCATTTCAGACCCCAGCCTAGACAGAGCTACGTGTTCATCAACTCTGAAAGATTCCAAATTTCCTGATCGTTTAGAGGTTAAACCGAGAGGGATTGACTCTGATGGAACTGCTGCAGTCTTGAATGTCTGTCGTTATAGTTATTGCTCTCTTCATGGCCATCAGCATGGTAACAATCCTCCATTGAAGAAGTTTGTGTCAATGAGGCGGCGAGTGGCAAAGACCCAAAAGAGCTTGAAACCAGAGAGTCAATCTTCTGGTAAAGCAAAGCGTTCTGGTAATAGAAAGAAAGGACTCCAGACAGAGAAAAGAGCCTTTGCACTTCAACAAACAACTGATGATATCAGAGAGACCCCTTCAGTCCTAGGAGAGGAGGGCAGTGGTTTTGTAAATTTGGGCGAGGCTGTGCCTGGTGAATCATCATATCCAAATCCAAGTCATGAAGAGAATCTGCACCAAAGTAGTAACCCACAAAAAGAAGGGAACGTAGAAGCCAGTGGAATTGGAGCTGAACACTTCAAAGAAATGCTTAGTACCCCAAGTAATGAAGAACAGGCTCATAGAGATGTCAATGAAGACACTGCTTCACATTTAAATTTGGAAGAGAATAAAGGTGATTCACGAAAGGATGTCAAAGAATTGAAGACTGTTTCAACTGAGAGAGGTTGTGAGCTTCCCAACAGTCTTTTGTCTTCAACTGGGATTATGGAGAAATCGATTTCAGCTAGTCAAGAGAAGAATGGAAATTCTGAGCTAGAGCATGGGATCCTTCAACCTGAAGGTACTTTGGTGGCTAGTACTATTGATGTGGCAGGCAAAGCAGAGATGGAAAATCAGAAGAATTTCAAATTTTGGAAATTGATATATCGGCATATGGTTACTAATCTAGATTCTGAATTTGAAACTCAAAAACCTCTCTCTAGAGTGGATTCAGAAGAACAAGTACAAAACCTGCACAATGCAGCACATGAAAAGGAGTCTTCTCCGGACATTTCACAGACAGATCCAGTCACGAGCTTAGAAGATTATGAAGCAAGCAGCCGGAAGCTCGAGCTCACTCAAAGTGATGCCATTAAGATGGTTCAACAAGCATTTGACAAGATCCTCTCAGAAATTCCAGACCACTCATCAGATGATCAATCATCAATTGCTAGTGATGTAGCTTCAGATCAGGATTTCTTGTTAGAGAAGCAGAATGAAGGCAAAGAGGTGAGCATCTCAACTTCCTCTATTTCCAGAGAAGACTCTATGGTACAAGATCAAGAAGAAAAGCATCTTCCAACTGAAAATATAATTGCATCTGGAGAAGTGAAAGCAGCCGAAATGAAAGGGAAAAAGTCTGACAAACAAATGCCAAACAGCTGGAGCAATCTGAAAAAGATAATCATCCTCAATAGATTTGTCAAGTCATTGGAAAAGGTGAGGAACTTAAAGCCACGCACAACCCAGTATCTACCTGCACATGAAGACCCAGAAGCAGAAAAGATTCACTTGAAGCATCAAGATATGAAAGGGAGAAAAAGTTCTGAGGAATGGATGCTCGATCATGCACTTCGCCAAGTTATTTCAAAATTAGCTCCATCTCAAAAACGAAAAGTAGCTATGTTGGTACAAGCGTTCGAATCAGTAATTCCACCATCAGAGAATAGGAATGACATGAGGTCCAATGCAGACGCTTCTTCTCCTGTAACCTCTCTTCCAGCCTATGATGAGTCCTCAGTTCATAAAGTTGACAATGCACAAAAAGAAACTGGGTCTGGTTTCTTGCCGGGAAAAGCATTGAATCCTGAAACGAGTTCCAAAAATGACGAGGACCAAGATAATGAGTCCCATACAGCCCACCAGAAATCACCTTCTGAGCCCAGAGAAACAAGTCTGCTTTGTGATTGCACAGAGGAACTATTGTGTATAGCAGCTTCAGAAATGAGTGGTACAGACATGAAGAATGAAGATACAGGTGCAGTCCATGAAGATAATGAGAATGGAGCAACAAAATTTGTCATGGAGGATCCGCAAAAGTTGGTTGACCTCCCTTTGTCAGAACCTGAAGAACCAGGAGTATCCTCCGATAAGTCCTTAAATGATGAGGATGCAGACAGGATCTCTCAGGAGAAAGTCTTTCCATTGAATGAAGAAGTTGTTGAAAGAATCACCAAGGAAGAAATACCGATTCTAGATTCAGAAGTTTGCAGTGGAGTTTCTGAATTCAACATTAAGAGCATGGATTTGGAGAACCATGACTTGATTAATTCAGTTGACCATCATGAGAAAACTGAAAGCCCAACAGAAGTTGGTGAAAGAGCTCAGCCCAACTATAAATTCCTATGTTCTCCACTAGAACAATCTGAGTCCAGTTTTGCTGCTGATGTTTCCAAGTCAGAAAGACAGAAATACACGAGGCTTTGGTACTTGATATATAAGCACATGGTCTCAAGTAGTTCCACAGAAGGTGGATTGCAACCACTTCAGAATGGAGCAGATGAGGAAGTACAAGGTGATGATGCCAGCAGGTTTTCTGGAGAGAACAATGCTGATTGTCAAGGTACTTTTGCAGCAGGTCAGGATATGAGCAGCCAAAACATTGAGTACCACAACAATGAGATAATTAAGCTGGTAGAAGAAGCAATAGATGAAATACCTCTTCCAGAAATTCAAGATAACGCATCAGATAACCAATCACTGAATGGTGATGCAACTCTGGATCAAGAACTCCCAGAAAAGAAATATGGTAAAGAAGAGGTACAGTTCATCTCAAGTTCAACTGGTTCTGCTAATGAGGATTCTAAAGATGCTAACAACGTAACAGCAGAGCTTCGTTCAACCTTGAATTCAGAAGAGGAAAATCTCAAGTCTGAAATTATAAGCACCCAAAATGAAGCAATAAAAGGAACAGAGGAGGGAAATAAATCCAAGAAGAGAGTGCTGAGAAATTGGAGCAACCTGAAAAAATTAATCCTCCTCAGGAGATTTGTCAAGGCATTGGAAAAGGTCAGAGAATTTAATCCACGGGGCCCTCGATACCTGCCCTTGGAGCCTGCCCCAGAATCAGAGAAAGTTCTCCTAAGGCCTCAAAATATGGAAGACCGAAAAAATGCTGAAGAATGGATGCTAGATTATGCACTCCAACGAGTGGTTGCTAAACTAACTCCAGAAAGAAAAAGAAGAGTGGAGTTGCTTGTAGAAGCATTTGAAACAGTCATTCCCACTTTAAGTTAACTCATAAAAGGCCCTGATGTAGCAGCAGCTTCTCCACAGCAAAAGCCAATCTGCTTGCTTTTAGCCCACAAGGTAAGAACAGAGAGCCCTGCATTTCTTCATCATTTTAGAGAAGGAGGATTAGGAACTTGTAGTGCAACAGAAGAAGCAAAGCATTTTGGAAGAAACTCATAAGAGCCATCTACCTAGACAATCCTTCTGTACCTATATTTTGTAAAGGAAATAATTATGAAATTTCAGGGAAAAAAAAATAGATCTTTCTATAAACCCTCACTTTGTAGTGCATTCATTGGAAAATTCATTTTAATGGAAAAATGAAGCACCATGCTATAGTGTTGATATTTTTTTTGTTCATGTGAAACTTTCAACTCATAGTGATAATTGCAAAGCTTCACTCTTTTTGTTACCCGATAATCTTGCAGGTATGGCCAAAAGAAGTGGCTATTTTATATGATCATTGGAATGGCCTGGAAGCATCAGTTTGTTAGGGAGATACATCATGCTAGGTACAGAAAACAAAAAAAGATTGTTTCTTGTTATTCATTTAGGAGATAGCTATGTAGAGGATTTGAAGTTCTTATTTTGTAAAAATTGCAAGTTAGGCACAAGACTTTTCCAACAATCTTGAAGCATATCTTGTGCATAAGTATGGTGGGAAAACAAATAAGTATACCATATGTGTACTTGGATAAGTATGGTGTTGCATATTACCTGATTTGTTTATGAAAAGTACAGTGATTATTCTGGTCTCAGCCACTCTCCAAATGGTTGTGGAAGTCGGAGATGAAGATCATGTGTGTCTGATTTATGATCATTACCCACCTGCGATGAGAGATATAATGCAAAGCAATATGATAGGTGCATTTTTTTCTATTAATTATAATAAGAAAAATGAAATATGGAAAATCAGCTACTGAATACAAGGTGCAATTTTAAAGATGCAAAAAAAGCAAGAAAACTGTTAGATCCTTCACTCTGAGCATTATTCTACAACAAAACACATTCATATGAATTGGTAACTGAATAGATAACATAAACTATAAGCAGAAAAATAATCATAGAAGAATCAGTACCTAAAATATATCAACCCAAATAACTTTTTACTTGTAATTCTAACTTAATTTTAGAGGCAAGCAACAACGATCATTACAAACTAACCATCTTCCAAAAAAAACATGGATGCTTTAACAAGTATTATTTGCATTATACAAGTCTAGCACCATCTATTACTAATATTCCAGAAGGTTGAGTATGGTGCCATTATCTAGTATATTAATCCAAACAATTAAACTAGTAGACAAGAACTTTACAAATACTTTTAAGAACGGCATTTAAGTTTAACAAGAAAACCGATGAGTTACATGGAATTTTCAAGCCAACTTGCCCTCCTGGGATGAACAAATTAGACAAATTAAGGATGCAATCTGAAAACTTTCAAGTTAATAGTATTCGAAAAATATGAAAGTAGTAGTCATGCCATGTTTTTCTCTAATACCGTGTAATGCAGATCAGATACCGCTGCCAGTCCCTCACTAAATCCATTTATGTATCATACAAAGTTTAACTCCTAAACATAACCCAAGAGCAAAATTTGGTTTGACACTGGCATGCAAGGAATTAAGAGTGAGCCACTAGCAGAACCTAAGAGTTGCAGGGTGCAGAAACTGATCAAATTGATAAACAGCTTTCGAGGGAACATAGCATACAAAGAAATGGAACAGCAAAAATAAAGGTGAACTCCAAGGAGACAACAATTAGTAACTGAAGTAGTACATTGTAGAAAACAAAATTGGTCCTAAATATCACTTGGTATTACAAAACTGCTTAGTATGGGAAATGAGAAGGGAAGCAAGAAATGAATAACTACAGCTATAAGCATGCTTGCAGTGAAATAAAAGTGTGGGTTCTTTCACATTTTAAATAATCATATATTATCAACCAGAAATCCACCATGAAACTGGGAAAATTAAAAATAGAAAATCATGAAGTTGGAGATAAGCTACCTTTTCTTTTCAAACTTAAACCCGTGTCAGTGGCCCAAGAGTCTCTGCTTATGGGTAGAGGTGATAAAGAAATCCAACCTGAAATGTCAAAGATTTGAATTCCAAATTGCATAAAGCTGTAAGTAACCCATAAAATGCCCCAACGAACTTCTACCAAAATGACCAAACCAAAAGCTGAAAACAAAACTAAAATTATCCAAACCCAAAACCCAAAATGATCTGATAAACCTCAAATTTGCTTGTTTTCCTGGCATAGGGATGCTTGTTAAAAGAAAGAATAGTTTAAATTTTAAACGAAAGAAGAAGAAGGAAAAATGAGTGAGTTTTCGAGGTACCCATGCTTCAATTCTTTTGAAAAGTCAATTGAACATAGGCAAGCAGAGTACAAACCAAAGTATTTTTCAGCATTACAAACTCTCTTTGTTTTACTATTAATTAATTCGAAAATAAGACGACTCCTTTCGAAAAAAAAAAATAAGACTCTTTCTGCCCACAAAATACATCATATCTATAATTTGGAAATAAGATAAATATAATTTCTTTCTCTAATTCTCTTTCTTCAGGGAAACCCAATCAAACCAATGTGTTCCCATTTTAAGTTGGTTTTTTCCTGAGTTAAACTTCGAATTGGATCAAAAGATTGAGATTTTATATGTTTTCAAGTTTAAACTTGACATAAAAGACTGTTTTTTACTCCAAACAGAAAACCTCAGAAACCCCTGTGCCAATTTCGATGCTGTAAAAACCAAACCCAAAAGAGTTTGTATAAGGTTTTGTCAATCAGTTCTTATAAACTTCTGGGTTTTAGTAATATCCATTTACCACGTGAGCTCAATGGCTACCCTACTGAGCATGGTAAAACTGTTTTGTACTCGAAAAAAAGCCAATATAAGGAATGAAAGTTCCTCCGAGCATGGGGACCAAAGTCAAAACAAGACTTTGAATCTTCTTTGTTCCTGTCGAATTAGAAAATTAGAACCAAACCAAGACTGCTAGATTCAAGGGATTGGATCCTACACTATGATAAATTGACAAAAACTATTGCAGAATTGTTTTTTGATCAGAAAAAATGGAACACCGACAATTCGACATGCAATACAAGGTCAAATTGAAATTAACATTTGCTTCAAAAAATTTCCTCCCAGTTCCACTTCTTTCACAAGCTGGCATTATAATCAGAACACAAACATATAGCTCTTCAAAAAACACTAAGACAAAGATTCAGATAAGGAACAACAAATAAAGAAACAAATAATTGAGAATGATTGAAAAATATTGTAGATAATGAAAAGCATTCCATTACACAAAACTAAACCATAAGATATGTTTCTGCTGAAACTACATTGACAAACTGAAAACACTACAAAAAAGTTACTGTAGATGCCAAACATACAGGTAAATATGGTTTCCTGTTAAAAGGAAAGTTATTAAACCTGCTCATCTACTCCTCCACCGCATCTTTGCTTTTTTTCTTCTTTTTCTTCTTTTCACTTTTATCAGCCTCTGCATCATTTGCACCATTAACAACAGCAGCAGCCTCCTCACTGTCTTTGCTCTTCTTCTTTTTCTTCTCAGATTTCTCTGTATCTGGTGAACCAGCTTCAACCTTATCTTTGTTCTTCTTTTTCTTCTTCTCCTCAGTCTTCTCTCCAGCTTCGGCATCATCATTCTCTTTATCCTTCTTCTTCTTCTTTTTCTCTTTCTTGTCACCTTCTACTTCGGCTTCAGCTTCTTCAACTTTAGCTTTCTTAGAGACAACTGGAACAGGGCTATCTTCATCCAGTTTGCGCTTACGCCCCTCCCCATCTTCCTCATTTTTGTCCTTCTTCTTCTTTTTTTCCTTTACCTTCTCCACATCTATAATCTCCTTCTCTACAGCAGCTGTCTCACCATTCTTTGCATCCAGTTGAGTAGAAGCCGCAAGGCTTGCAACCATAGCATCCCCACCAGTTGGCAACACAACATTTCTCATCCACTCTTTAGGAGTATTTTCATTTGGCTTTCCATGCTTATCCAATTTGCCTTCTGCAATCAATTTCTTTTTCATTGAGGCATTTGGTCCCAAACCCCACTTCCTTGGATAAGTATCCCTATCCATAACCACTCTCTTAATCTTTGCCACAATACCATGATCACAAGTAGCCATCACTGCAGTGGTCATTTCAGCAATTCCCAATGCAATTGCCTCTCCTTTAGTGGTCATCAATACAACTTCCTCCCCAACCTCAATATCATTCTCAAACCTCAACAAACCGGGAATCATCAACTTAGCCCCATAACAAATAGCATTGACAGCAGAATCCTTGACAACCAACCTCTTATAACTAGTCAATATAACTTCAAGTGGCATAATCACCCTCCTCAAATAACTCTCATCTCTAAAATTATCATAAACCCATTGAGCATCCATAACATCATGCATTGTAACCATATTATCTTTCTCACCCAAAATCCCAGACCGGACCCTCCTAAGTTCCTGCATATGCCCACCAACCCCAAGAATCAACCCCAAATGAACACACATAGTCCTGACATAAGTACCAGCCTCACAAGAAATCCAAAACACAACCAAATGCCTATCTGCATCATACTCAAGAAGCTTACTTTCATAAATAGTCCTAATCCTAAGCTGTCTTTTGACAGCTGAAATCAGAGGGGGCTTCTGGAAAACAGCTCCAGTCAAAGTTTCAAGAGCCCTAGCAACCTTAGCAACATCAGGCACTTTGGAATGCAGGCGGGCAACGCAAACATACTCTTTGCCCGCACCCTGTTGCGACTTAACAAGCCGGGTGGCTCTATCAATACACACGATGAGATTCCCAGTGACTTTGGGGTCCAAAGTTCCACTATGACCAGTCTTTTCTACGCGTAAAATACGCTTAATCCAAGCAACAACCTCATGGGAAGAAGGATTAGAGGGCTTATCAAGGTTCATAATACCGTACCTGATGTATTCAGGAAGGGGCCGCTTCAGAGGAGAGAAACCGCAAGGGAGGGGAGTATAGTGGCCGGTTCGCACGTTCAGCCGCTCGTAGTTCTTCAGAAGGATAGGCCACTGGGAAGTGTCGAGTGAAGGGACTGTGCTCTGGGGTTTGATCATGAAATCCTGGTCGGCTTCTTTGGGTTCGGAATCCGCCATGGTTTTTTTCTTGCTCTTTTTCTTTTCGGAACGAGAGAGCTCAACCTCAGACATTTTTTTTTCCTTTTTGGTTCCCTTGAACAGGGTTTTTGAGTTAGGGTTTAGCTTCGGAGGCGAGGAAGAAAGGTGAGTGAAGACGGAAATGAAGGAGATTTATAGGGTTAGGGTTTTGGGGGG
>AWWV01009097.1:0-60392 GCA_001974805.1 Corchorus capsularis
AAATTGTCTCCAGTAATGCAAATAGTACAAAGTAGAATTATTGTATTGAAATTGTATTGAGTGATGGAGCTCTCCCTCTATAAAAGCTCCAGAATCAAATGTAAGAGGCATGCTCAAATTTCACACAAAGAAATAAAATATCTCCATACTTTCTTTCAATTATATTCTCCAAACTTTACCCAAACTTTACTTCTTTTCTCCAAATTGTTTCAATTTTTATAGTACTCAAAATCTTAAAATCATTCTACTTCCAATCAAAGTTCCTATCCTCTGATCCACGGGATTGTCTGGTATCAGAGCCAGGGATACTAAGTCAGGAACGAGATTGTTTCGTATTGTACATGTATATATATATATATATATATATATATATGTATGTATGTATATATATATATATATATACACACAGATATAACGGCCTAATATCCTAAAAAAATCCCTTACCTTTTTCGTTTGGGACAAATAAATATCATTTTCTTGTTTATTTCCCAAATAAATTGATTCCCTCTCGAAAATGATCAATGTTAGTCCTTTTGACGCTCCAGTAAAAAGTTAGTTTAAAGAACAACTTAAGAAGTCAGTTTAAAGAACAACTTAAGAAACAACAGTTGTTCCGAGTATCTATCTGCCCCTCTTCTACTATTCAAATGTTTCCACATCAGATGATTTTTTTTATTTTATTTTATTTTCTTAACATTTTTATCATGTGGGTCCTGCATGCCACGTGGCAATGCCGTTAGTCAAAAAGAACTAGCGTGGATCATTTTCGAGAGTAAAGGGATTTATTTGAGTCGAAATAAAATAGAAAAGAGATTTATTTCTTCCAAATGAAAAAAGCTAAGAGTTTTTTTTTTTGGTATTAAACCATTATAAAACCAAAATAAAATTAATATGGTATATAAACATGAAACCAGATCTATTGCCAAAAAAAAAAAACATAAAACTGGATCCAAAGAACATCATGCAGGACAACCCATGAACTTGCTCAGCCCAAACTCCTCCCACACAAATCAGATTTTTGCAAATATTGTGCACTACATGTCATCCAGTCAAGATTTGGAGGATGTGCAGTAGAAGGTGTTTGTATGAATAGTAGTAGTTTGAACAACACCTTGAACCGTGTTCATTTTATATAAGGATATTAGTCAATGCCAAACATATTAGTCTTGAGAAATTATAATAAAAATGTATGAAACTATGAATTGATATAAGTTTTGAAATTTCAATATTACACATAAATAAGTAATTTTTAAAATTATAAATTTTCTTCCCTTTTTGTTAAAAATAATAGTCAAGATAGAGTAATCACTTTGAGAAAAACCATATTGTAGGATTTGAACCCCACCCTTTTGGTCTGTAAAATTTAATTGGTTTAATCATTCAAGAGAAACTTATGTAACGAGGGTTAAAAACAATTACATAAATAGTTTTTTATATTTCTGGTAATAAATACCATAATATTAAGTTTTCTCCAATAACTCAAAAATGGTTAAACTATATTGTTCTATCTCTTCAAAAGTTTATTTTTTCACGAATTTTGAAAAAAAAAAAAAAAACTTCGCATATATAGAGTGATATGTGATAATTAAGTTTAGATGGTTACTATATATACTATGATCATATTCACAAAAATAGGATGAAACATGTAGTGAATTGTATTAGGTGAAAAAAAATTTAAAATGCATATCTCATGATTTATATCTGATAGAAATTTAAAATTTTATTAAAAGAATTCATTAAAGTTCTATTTGAATTTTAATTTTTTATTCAGTTTAAAGAGTACTGCATCGGTCCCTATTAATTTACTAAGTATATATATGAGTTTTAATTAAAATGTTGTTTTTTTTATAGTAATATACTATATACTATTATTAGTAATAATAATATATATAGAACATTGGTATTTTATACTAAAGAAAAGCTTTGCAAGTGTGGTAGGGTTTGACTGGTCAACAATTTGAAGTTTAAACTTTAAACTCAAAAAAATTAAACACTCCCTCTTCGAGGAGTGACGGTGTTGTCCGTAGTAGTTTAGAGTTAAGAATGGTAAAGAAGTAATCAAAGCCCTTTTTTAATTACTCTCTCATATACTAATAACATTATTTTTACAACATCCATCATGAGATTAGAGAGAAGAGTGTGACAAAGATTTTATTTTATCATCAACTTGATCATATATTATAACATAATTCAATGCCTTCCCTTCCATCGAGGCTAACCTCCAAAATTCTCTATTTCTTTTTTTTTTTCGTTTTGGATATAGATGTAGAAATTCAAATAATTAACCTCTTTTTTGGTTCATACAAAAATTGATTAAATTTAATTTATAGCTTAGAAATACATCGAATTCATCATGAAAACGCCCAATTTGTCATGGATTAATAGACACAAAAACTTACTCCCTATATATGTAAGATACTGTATATAATTTCAATCTCGGTATATTCCACCGTATTTATTTATAGTGGTTAAGAGCTTGGGACTTCTTGTGGGAGGTCTCGGATTTGAAATCTGGGACGGGCGGGGTGGGATTATGGGAAAGGAGAGGATACCTCCTATTATGTAGTCCATTTCAATATCATATTTATGAGTAGCAAAAAAATTTATATATAATCAAAAGAAAGTATCTCTAACAAAATTTTGTTTTGCCAAAATTTAATAACTAAAGAAATCGATTTATAACATCATGATTTTTAATTGAATTCGCACTCTAACAACTTAAATGTATTGATTATCAAAGGGGTGCTTCTTTTTGTGTGTGTGTGTGTGTGTGTTAATTTTGGAATTGTCATGAATATTATTAATTGATGAGACATTTTTCTTTTGCTTATAAAATTCAGCCTGCTAGCCCTTCACAATTTCACATCCATGCACCATAATTTTCTATGTATTTTGAGCATGGAGATGTACTATATGTATACGTGGGGTGATTATTAAAAAAAAATACAATATCCTCCATTAATTCATGGCTTGAACTTGAAAAAATAATGTTCTAATTATATTCATGATGATATGGTAATTGAGAAATTAAACAAAGGTAAAATTGTACAAACACTTAACTTGGAATTGGGAATCACGTGATGCCATTAAGACAAAACCCCCCGACCAAGTGATTAAATTAATTTACCAAAAAAGAGAGATAAGAGAGCTTAAAGAGCATTTTGAATTCCATCAGTCAAAAATATCAAAGATTAAACTATAGCAATTAAGCTAGTACTAATAAAAAATTTTTGTTGTAGTAATAATAATAATATTAAATTAAACTCTTTTTGTTTTTCAAGTTACTTACTTTTTTTTATTAATGTTGCTAATTAACATAGAGGAGATCTATGAGGAATCCCTTTTCTTCTAGTACTCATGCTTGTAGCCATGTCCTCATGATCATGATGAGAAACCTTATAATTATTTGCTGATCTCCCACACAAATATAGCCCACTACTTCTCTTCTTCCTCACTATCTGATCACTGCTATATGCACCCATTGATGCCATATTGCTCATGTTTTCCGACCCTGATGACCCCGACGACCAGCTGCTCATCATCGCCTCGTCGCCGTCGACGATCGTCGAATGCGGTGTCTCGTTTGTCATGATTTCATCGTCTCCCATGTCTTGGGGTATAAGGAAATCAGGGCTTAGTGTCAATGTGTTGCATGTCCTTAAAAATGGAGATATGTCTTTGTAGTGTTTCACCACAAAATCCACCTGATGATGTTCATAAACACAATTCAAATTTACTTTTAAAACACAATTTTAATTATATTTTAAATAAGTCATAAAGTTATACCTTGCAACCAAGGGAGCAATGAATAAATGGTTCTTGAAGACTTCTATCACAAGAAGTGCAATAGTTTCCAGCCCCTTTGAATTGCCTATTTTGAGGTCTCTTCTTGATGAACACCACTTTAGCACTGTTGATAGTATAGGCCTAATCGAAATTGAGGTCATCGATCGGTTAGCAAAAATATGCCTGAATGGTAAGAAATAAGCTTTGAAAAACAAAAATTGCCAATAGCTTTGTTATTAGCATGAGTCTTGAATTCTTAGTTTCAGTGATCAGGGTAGGGTTTAGATATAGACCTGATCAAGTGTATAAATAAGAAAAAAGGCCAAAATTTAACTTCACCTTTTCTAGTTGTGTCAAATAATTATACTAACCTGAACATTAGAGCAATCTATAAGCTTTTGAAGATCCTCCAATCTGACAACATCATGGTAAACGTAACGACGAACTTGAAGAAGCCTATGGAAACGATGGGAGGGTATGCAATGAGGGCAAATACTAATGCAACAATCCAAACAATAAACGTTCTTTTCATTCTTCTTTGCACTTTCATGGTAAGAACAACCCACGAAGAATTTCTGTGAGTAAAGTGCTTCCAACCATGCGGGCTTCTGAATTCCCTAAAAAAACCCACAAATCAACCATGAATTCAATAAACCACAAAAACCCATGAGAATTTTGATAGAAAAAGAGAAAAAAACAAGCCAAAACTTACCATGATCACCATAAACACTTGAAACAAAAGAGCTTTAACTAGCCCTCCTTTGAGCAGCTGTGTGCTTATCAAGATAGTGGAGTTAAACAGAAGAGAGAGAGAGGGAGATAAGGGTATGGGAGATAAGAGTATTTATGGAGGTTCACAAGAAAGGGAAGAAGAAGGAGATATATATTTATTCCTTGGAGAGATACACAACATTTTTTTTTAAATAGGTTTAGGCTTATTATATGGTGGGAAAAAGGGAAGAAAATTAAAATAGATATATATAAAAAAGAAAGTTAAGTAAGATATGAGGAGAACGTGGGTGCTGTTTCCATGTCTCCCATTGTAGACCATTTCTTTAAATAATTCTTCTATCTCCTTGGCTTAAGAGCTATAGCTCCTTAATTTTGCTAAATTATAAAACTAAGCTCTTCTTGAAGGAGCTGCTCAACATTTTTTACCATTAATTTTTGGCTGGCCTTAATCAGTTTCATTTTCCTTTGATTCTCTTAAACATCTTCTCCTTTCTTGGTTGGTGCAATGGGTAGGCGCTGGATCTCTCTTTTGTTGGGAATTTGTATTTTTAACAAACAAAAAAAATGCATAGTTTTATCAAGATATTTATTTATGCTATAATAAGGTGAAATGAAATGTCTAACACAATTCACAATTGAGTTAGTTATGGTAAAATAACAGTGGTTTTTTTGTTGCCAACATAAAGTGACAAATGTTTTAATTATTATTTTTTAATTGGTATATCAAATCAGCTTAATTGAGCACAATTATTCTTTATATATAATTTATTTAACATGGGTAAAAATAAAGCAATTTGTAAGGATATATATACCTATATATACCACTCATCTTAAGAAATTAATCAAGTTGCAAGTTGAAAACCACCAAACAAGGGGAAAAAAAAGAGCCCTTAGTTTTACCACTATATATAATTACATAAATTTTTCTTGGAAAGATGACATATTTTTCTACCTAATAATGTTGTTTTTGCATAACACATTAATTCTTTCCAAATTTATTAACATCCCTTGTATGACTTCAAAGCTAAGTAACTACTGGACAGGGTGGGAATGTAAGTATATATTCTCTCTGAGAAAGAAACTCTCTGATAAGCCTAAAGTATATTTAGCTAGGTTGCATTTTTTTTTTTTTTGGTAATTTAGGTTGCATTTTCACATAAGCTTTGATGAAATTATTTCACATGCATGGGAGTAAATAATTCCCAATAAAAACTTATTTATTTTCTTAATCAAAATATACTAAAAACCCAAGGAAATTTTCAATTTTGACCTCATATGGTATTTGACATTTTAAACAATTTGGAAAGGGCATGAAACATGACAGGGGAAATGTTAAGTATTATTATTATTATTATTATTATTATTACTATAGTAAGAAAATAAAGATTCCCCCCACTCTCCTAGCCAAGTTGCACTCTATTTACATTGGAAGTCTAATGTACCATCCTTGTAAATGGAGAAATCTTTGTGAGGATCGAGGACACCCTCCATGAGGATCCAAATCTCATTCAACTTATATGTAATACATAATAAGTTCTCCCTTGCAAATTTTGACTTCGATCGGCCCTTGTTTTTTTATATATATGCCTTGTTTTATATATAAGGGTGTTATAAGAAAGGTGTAATTATTTTCTTCTTCTTTTTTTTTTTTGGGTAAAAAAGGTGTAATTATTTTCATGATAATAATATGTGTACTACAAGTTCTTTTTATGGATTATTGGTTGGTAAATTAATTTATCCATAAACAAAAATATCAAGATTATATATATTCATGTCCAATTTTAAGCCTAAGTTTGAAGCATATATATGGTGTAAGATTGAGGGGGGAAAAAGAATGTAAGAGGACAATACATATATAGGTTGATCAAGATTTTTACATTCAAATAGTACCCAAAATTGTCTTGCTCTTTTTGAATTAAGTGCTTTTTTTTTTGGGGTTAAGTGATTGATTCTTTCCTTTAGTAAAGTAGTTAATTATATGTAACAAAAACAGATTAGCATAACTTTTAATACTTATGGACATGTTCTTGTCGATGCATATGGTATCATGTTTTGTATACTGCATTTTTCAAGAATAACCGTCTTTATATATATTAATTGTATTATAAATGACTGATTATCTCCTAATGGCAGATAAAGAAGAAAAATATTTTGTTTGAACAACAATAGCAAATGATTTCACCTGATTTGAGGCAACTAGAAAGGTCAAAATGGTGGTGATTGGAGGGCACAGTTTTTAGGGTGCAAATTGCAATAAGCATGCCATGGCCATGAATCTTGGCCGGTGCTATTGCCCTTCCATTTGCAGCAATCAAACACTAAAAACCCAATGATATGAATATAAAGCTAAAAACACAGAGACATGTACGAGGAAACCCGGTTTTTGGGGATTCAAACATGGCAACATTCAACCTTCAACTACTCCACTAATTAGAATTAGCTATGTGGCTTTTTTCCTTTTTAACAATAATGTGGTTTTCTAACAAACACTTAACAGACAAACACAACTCATTAAGCACCTCCTCCTAGCTAAGAGACCTTAATTAATTTAAGATTTTAATTAAATTTTACTAATTTTGAGGTAACCTAGCTTCTTGTGCCTTTAAGCTCCATCCAAGAGCTCATCTTGGGGTTTGCTAATTTTTTGGCTAATTCCTCTCTTATGCCATTTTATTAATTTTGAAAACTCCTATCATCTTGTGGTTATCTTTAATCATAGCATGCTACATCACAAAGCAAATTTGATAGTTTGCTTTATAAGCAAAATTTCCAGAAAACAGGAGAAGGGCGGGGGTGATTATATTTTTTAGATAATTAATCTTCCATATATAAGAAGTTTAAAATTTAATTACAGAAAATAGAAGTTGGGAGAGTTTTCTCAAGGTTATATGATTCGAAATGTCTCGTCAACTCACGATTGATCAAAACAGTACAATGTGAGCATCCGATATGGGGCTTGAAAAAAAAAATCTAATTATTACTTTTACATAATTTAATTTTCTCTCCAGGGAGTTCAAAATCTAATTAGCATAACTAGATGTATAGAGAGAGTTCCCCTAATTCAGGATTCGAACACAATTTCGCTCCAGATTATTCATATGTTTCCGCCGAATATTGGGTACTTTTACCAAAAAAAAAAATCTAATTTTACGGAACTAGGGTTTGCTAATATAATACTTCCTATGTTCCTATATAATTATCCATTCTTGGTCTTTTTTTTTTTTTTTTGAAAAAAGATATATAAAACAACTCATAAGTCTTAGAATACAAGCTTTTTAAAGCATATTTTTTTTAAAATTTTAGTTCTACATATTTTTATTTTAACTAATGGTTTTGACCAAGGACAATTAAATAGTAACACAACACAGGGAGTAGCTAGTAATCCCAATTTTTAAACTAAAGGACATGTCATTGTACACATTTCACTCTAATGGGTGCCAATATTTCTCCACGTTTCTGAATAAAGAAAAAGAAAATTGTAGGCTACATATGCACATGTAACCTACATTTTTTTTAAACGAGAAAGGGTTTCGTAAATTCAGTTAGACATAATTATGATCATAATTAGAGTGTAAAATGTAATTAAGAGTTAAGATTAATATTTGGGGAGAACGACCCATTACAAAAAAGGAGGTCCGCAAAAGCTGCTTGTTTTCTTCTGGTAGGGATTCATGATCAAAGAAGCTGTGAAAAAGTTATGCAGCGCTAGCCTTTTAGCCTCTCCCACGTTTATTTCTCTGATAATCTGCCTACATGTCGAATTTTAGGTCAAATGTTATTATGCTTTAGTTCCATCACAATATATTCAATTTAAAATTTTGGGGCAAATGGATCCGTAAAATTGGGTTTGAATAAGATAACAAATTGCAAAATTTGGCTTCAAATTAATATAAGAAGGAATATTGAATTTTTCTTTCAAAAAAAATATTGAATTTAGACAATAGTCAAAGTGATCATCAAGAGATATCAATCAGTAATTGAAATTTTAAAATGCTAGGTTTTAGGTTTTAAAAACCTATATATATTTAACTCTTTATTCTTTTTTTAGCCGAAATTTAACTCTTTATTCAAACGAGCTCTTATTCTATATTGTAGAGTTTCATTTTTTTTTTTCCAATTTGTATTTGTCTGTCTAGCATCGTGTGGCCGAATATAGAATCAACTATCTAAGGGTTTCTATGATAACAATATAATTTTCTATTAGTGGGAGTTTAAGCAACTTAAAGCCACTGTTGTCCTCATTTATAATGAATTTTTTTTTAGTAATATAATGAAAAAATTTAGCTTTTGTAGTTTTGTTTGTCCATGCAGAACAACTAGCCGAAGAGATGGTTTGTAGATAAGGGAGTAGTGTGGGAAAAAGCTCCAAAAGCGGCTTATTCTCACCGCAACATGTTCGACCTATATCTCAATTTTAGTATATTATAGTAATAATTACTTAATGAGAATACTGTTTATTTCCTTCAAATAAGGGAAACTTGGGTAATTAGCCATGACTTTAAAGAGAGTAAACTTTCAGCTTAAGTTGTAACAATGGGACAATGGGTTAATCATCAGAACCGACCAACTGAAAGTTAACAAGAGTTCACGTGCAAGTTGTTAGTAAATCAATTAAAAAAAAAACATACCAAAGACAAAGAAAGTTGAAAGGGTAGTAAAGAAAAAAAGAAGGGTTTAATATCCAAAATCCCCTGAAGTATCACAAAAAGATACTTTGCCCCCTAATTTTTTTTCCAATTTTGCCTCCTTGAGTATGAAATAAGGATACCTTGCCCTCTGCCGTAACAGAATTCAGTCTTCTGCGTGCACATAACTAACGGGTCTGTTAACTCGAGGTTTTTTGCTGACGTGGAATTTCCATGTCAGCCAAAATACGGATCCCATCTGGATTTTTCTCATTTTCTGAATGGTAAAAAAGGTTGACGTGGGACCCAATTTTAACTGACTTGGAAATTCCACGTCAGCAAACACGTCATGTTGGTATGTAGTCTTTGGGGTTGAGTCATTTCCTTTAAATTGTTGTTTGGATCTTTTGTACTTAATTTGCTTCTATTTTAATAAAATTGCTTCGTCTTTTAAAAAAATATATATATGTATTCACGTGACTAAATTCTGTTATAGCATGGGACAAAATGTCCTTATTTCATATTTCAGGAGGCAAAGTTGAAAAAAAAAAGGAGAAGGGAGTCAAAGTGTCCTTTTTGTGATACTTCAAGGGGGATTTTGGACATTAAGCAAAAAAAATAGAAGAACGTATCTAAATTCAAAGAAACAATTCGGAAAAAAAAATCAAAGAAACAAAAGGAATGGGCAATGGGGGCAAATGAGGCAACCCCACGTGCCATCAAAAGGCTGAGCCTCACGTGCAGGGGATCCAATTATGGCCCAAAGGGTACCTTTGAACTGACCCAAAAATTCCTTAATTTTTTGTTCACCTTTTGTGCTTAATTTTAATTTCTAATTATATATTTGGGTGGTCAAAGGTCAAAGGGTCCAGCCAGAAATATAATGGGCAAGGGAGGGAGGGAAGGGTTGGGCTAAGAAGTAAGAACAAACAGAGAGTGGGTCAGCGTGTGAGCCGCACGAGGGGATCTCTCTGACCCTTTCTGCCTCTGTTTTTACATGTGTGGGTGACTCAACACCTCTTTCTGTCAGATAAAAATAATGGGATTTTCTTTACTTTTTTATTTAGCAATGAACGGCCAAACCAGTTTTTATTATAGTCGTTTCTGCCATTGCTATTCTACTTTCTACCAGTAATATATATATATATATACTCAAGGGCTATAGCTCACGTGCAATGCCTTTTTCTAGATACTCAAACTGGTAAATGCCACTGCTACCTCTTCAATACTATAATATACTTATAATCTTTCTTGCATTAATAATAATCATGTGTATATACTATACTATACTATACATTGCCACATTGCCTCTGCCTCAGGTTATCATCTTTTTCAGGTCTTTTTTTTCATGTATATAAACAATAGATTGATGATGGATAGAAGAAAAATCATACTAACTTTGAATGATCCGAACCCGGCTTTCAAGGCTTCTGAGCAGAAAACATGATGAAGGCTTGCTGAACCTTTTTGCTGAAGTTGGTAAGACCAGAAGATGTGCATACATCCTCTATCTCCTCTTCGGTTAGGTAGTTATAACCTTGCAGAGCCCTCTGGAACAAACGAAACAAATGAATCTACTTTGGCGAAAAAGAAAAATTCAAGTCCATATATGATACATAACAGAGCAGGCATCTCTAATGTAATCATTGACTTTGATTCTTATTTCCAAAGAAATAGACATTGTTAAATAGAAGATAAAAAAAAAATCTGATAATGAAAATTGCAAAGTTATGGAAACTGGAAAGGCAAGAGTCAGGTCTGAATCTGATAGAGCTGTTGGTATATAACATCAGTATGTGTTAGAACAACTGGGTTTTGGAAACAAAGGGTACATTATTAAAATACCAAATGGAGTTTGGTATATATTCAGGATGTTATTTATAGTTTACACATTAAGAAGAATCAACAAAAGTGATGCTCATGAGTGATGCTCAGTGTCATGTGTGTGAAAATTTAGGCAGGTCTGCCAAACAAAAGATAAACATCCTAAATTCCTAATACAAAGTAAAAAGTTTGAAAGCTATTCAAATTATCGTGCTTTACCTCTCTCAAAGGTCTTACTATCCATGGAGTAGAAGACGTATACCGGAGAAAAGTGCTTCCAACAAAGACTCCACCGCTTCTCAATACACGACTAATTTCAGCAAACTGAAAAGAAGTGAGGTGACTATTAAATTAAGAACAATTTCTAAGTTAGAGAAAAGACCAGGAAACTATGTGCACACTGGCTTAAAGATACATTGCCATGCTATATAATGCTGTATACACCCAACCACTATTAAGATGTTATATCATCTAAAGCTCTTAGCTGATGATATGAATTTTCCATGTCAGCCTTTGAGACGAATAAATTAAAGATGCTTCTTTCTTTTCCTAGATTAGACCTACAAATGAATTCTAAAAAATATTTCTCCAATCAAACCAATCTTTAAGGAGCAACCGGGATAGAAAGAAGAAAAGAACAACTTCACTGAGTGCAACTGGATGGTTAAGTCAGTATAGTTAAACCAAGAATATTATGGGGCATCTGCAAGCCAATCTGCGAGCAAATTTGCAGGAGAATCACAGAGGAGGAAATAATGCTTACAGCATTTGAAGGAGATGGCCAGCAATGCAAGGCAGCACCAGCATGTACAGCATCAATTGAACCGGATGAAAAAGGAAGCCTGGAAACATCAGCCCTGACAAGAGCAATATTGCTGCACATTCTCCAATAAGGTGTGAATCAGTTCTTGGCTTACGAAGATAAACAGGCATCGACAGTAAAATATTGATATTTACACAAGTTTTAAAATCAAAGAGGTAGAGATGCTACCTAGCTAAAAGAGATGCATCTTGTTTAATAAAATCATTACACTGCCGCAGCATGTTTTCAGAAAAATCAAGTGCAATAACACCAGAATATGTCCCAGATTTGGCAAATTTTCTGGAAAACAGACCACTACCACAGCTGACATCCACTAAAATCCCACCTTCAGCAGGCTTGAAGTATTCCTGAGCCATTCTGAACTGCATTATTTGCAAATATAAAGTTAAACAAAACAGAAATGTTACAAAATCAACAAATTGGCCATAAAATATAAGGATATTCAGTAGGTACATAATTCATCTTGTTCGGGAAGGGAAACATATTCCTAGTTATCCACTTTCAGGAAGAGGCTCCACAGGAACAAGATATCCAGTGGTATAAGTTACTATTATACATGAGACTTATTTCTTTAGAATGACTTCCAGAAGATGCATTTGTCCATAATGGTGCATTTCAAGATGATTTAAAGCCACTAGAGATTTACCTCTTCATCAGGCCCAGGAAAGCCACTTCGAGTAAAATTTTGACGCCAGCCTCTTTCGTAGAGAAATGATACAAAAGGACTCCTAAAAGGGATGAAAGCACAGTATTAATAAAGAATACCTTAGCATGTTCCACACAACCTCTGTAAACTGCTACAGAGTTTATTATTGTCAATACACAGATTTCCCAGCTATAGTTGGGATGCAAACCTGATTCATGGTTTCAGTTGCAAAGTGCTGATCACCTTTCTAGCTAAATCAGATTACACAACAGATTGTACTTGCTGATTTTCTATTTTTTTATTTTTACAGTTAAAGTTTCAACCAAATGAAATTGAACCTAAAATCTGCACAGCAGGACCTGCCTTTGTTAAGGTAAAAGTGAAAATTCATGAATGTATAGCTACTATCCATACCGGAATAGCTCAGTCCCAACTGGTTTGACTTCAGTGTAGTCTCTCAGTCCAGCAGTAATTGTGAGATCCAGATATACATCTTTACTTGAGTATGTCTTGTTGCATTTTTTACACTTGAATCCAGACCTATAGATGGCTTCCCTGCAAGTAGTGAAAATCCATTAGATAGTCATACACTGACCTAACAAAAGGTTCTCCTTTACATATCACCAAAATCTAACTTACAAGTTAAGACCTGGAGGACCTTTTCTTATCAGTGGTTCGTAGCACACAGGGCAAGCAAATAAATCAGTTTCCACAGTTTGATTCTGCCGAGTGCTTAAATCCTGAAAAAAAAAAAAGGGGTTCCTTTTATCTTAATGCACAACTAAACAAGGGCATCCAAACTTTCTACAAGTGAAAGGAAGTTGCTTCACAATATTAAGCATCATATAAGTTGTACATATTCTTTAGCTGTAACACTTGTGCAACTGCAGATAAGTAATGTAACAAGGATTTTAGAAGACTGATAAGGGTAAGACAACCAAAAATTACAACACACTAGCATTTCTACCAAAGATATGGCCAGAATTCAGGTTCGAAATGGTTGAAGATAGTTCAATAGTTTGAGCTGCTCTCTACCCAATATCAATAGTGAAACGTTTCAACTACAAAGTGCATTGACAATTGAGTCTAATAATGAAGGTATTGTCTACAAAACACAATTTGTCTATTTTCATTTTAGTATATATAACCAACACCTTTCAAAAAAAAAGTATATATAACCAACAGAATGATCTGCTTCCACTTAAAAAAAACCTAAATCGACGCCTTAAGAAAACCAACAGCAAAGAATATCACTCTAGAAATGGCAAAACCAAGATGTGGAAAATATACACTATCGAAACACCTGCAAATTACACCTTTGATCTTGAGAATTGACAAAGATTACCCAAGTCATTAGTATTAACCTCCTTTACTTAATATTGTTACATCTCTATATGCCAACATTTTATTTTAGCATAATTTCTCTAAACTTTCTTCTTTTTTCTAGTTTACAAGCCACCATCTTTATAGCAACAAATCATTGTCTTCAAAGCAAACATAAGTTACTGCTAGTATTAGTTGGCTCCTTAAATTCAACCACTTTAACATATAAAGTATAGTAAAAGTTTATGTTTTGAAATCTATCAGAGTAAAGCACCTAATTAAGTGAATGAGACTGGAAATTTTGATCTCCATAATTACCCAAACTCTAATTCAATTGAAAATAGCAAAAACATAATACCAGTAAATCAAAAAATGATGAAACATTAATTATTAATCACTTAAATTTGTTCGTCACAGTACTTGAAGTTGTCCAAAGCAATTAGAAAAGAACTGTAAAAAAGAAAAGAAATTAAAAGGAGCAAAAGAGAGGGTAGCGTACCGGCTCCAAAGCAACAGCGGAGGTGGCCTTGACAGTGAAGCGGTGGAAGGGTTGAGAAGAACAATGAAGGGAAGGACGAAAGTGTAAATGATGAGAAAGGCAAGGGTATTTCGGGATGAAAGATTTGTGAAGAGGGCGCGTAAGAGACGGTGAAGCAATCGCCATTAGAGAGCTTGGAAGATGGAAAAAAGCCTTCCTTTTGCCTCTCAAATTCTGGTTTTACTTGAGTTTGATGTTTGAAAGGGTGTCTCGTAATATGCAATTATGTTCGTTGGTTTGCTTGCTGTTAAACTTGTGTGTGGGATTCGCGGCATAAACGTCAGCACAAAATCAATCGACCAAATTTAAGATTTTTTTTTTCGGTAAAAAGGTTTTTTTTTTAATATTTGTCCTTCACATTTGTACATTTTTTTTTGCCAACACATTTGTACATTTCTAATATACTAGTATTTACTTCCACGTGCATTGCACGTGATACTCGTGTTTAATTTAAATGAAAATTAAAATAATGATTGAAATTAATTATATAATATATGTAGAGAGGTCAAATCTGATCCAAACCCGATAACTCATCCAATCCGACATAATCCGATTTGATAAAAAAAAAGAAAGTAAATGACCCAAACCCAACCTATTCAAACACGACAAACTCGTATAGGCAGTTTGCTAAACTTCACCAGTGGTGAATTGTAAAATAAAATCGAATAATTAATATATTAAATAAATTTAATAATTAAACATTAAAAAATTATGCTTTCTTGGTGCAAAAAAAAAAAAATTTAAGGCTGACCAAATTGACCTGAATCTAAATCTGAAAAATTCAAAACCCGAATAATCCGGAACCGAATTGACCCGAGGTCAAAACTCGAATCCGCCTAACCCAAGACCTAGTAGACCTGAACCTAGATGAGCCAAAACCCGAATGACTCGAGAAAATTACCTGACTCATTTGACTTAGAACCATATTTAACCTACCAATACACACTACAAAAATAGAAAAACAAAGTGAATCACAATAATTAGATTTTAAATAAAGTTTTAACTTAATTTGTTAAAAAAATTTGAATAGTTAATGATTAGTTAATTTATTTTAACTTTTAAACTTGAT
This sequence comes from Corchorus capsularis, assembly GCA_001974805.1. Lineage (NCBI taxonomy): Eukaryota > Viridiplantae > Streptophyta > Magnoliopsida > Malvales > Malvaceae > Corchorus > Corchorus capsularis. The sequence continues at coordinate 15,367 of AWWV01009097.1, forward strand.
AATAATACTTTTATTAGCTCATATTATAATTGAAATGGATCCATAACTACCAAAAAAAAATCTCCAATATTTTAAAATGGTAAAAAGAAAATATTTATTAAAAATATTCAATTTAATCGAATAAAAATAGAGTTTTTAGTAGAACAATTGTAAAAGTTTATTTCTAAAAAAATTGTAAAAGAATATATTTTAAAAATTCTAATATGTCTAAGTTTTTTAATTAAAATAGTAAAATGATAACAACAAAATAGTTATAAGGATATTAGATTTAATTAAATAAAAATAGAGTTTTTTTACAGAAAAATAAAAATAGAGTTTTTAGTTGAGTAAAACTATAAAAGTATATTTAAAATTTTCTAATACATCTAAGTTTTTTTAATTAAAATAGATCTAAGTTTTTTTAATTAAAATAGTAAAATGGTAAAAATGATATAGTTATAATAATGCAAGACTTTTTTTTTAATTATACAGCAAGCAATATATCAAGCAAAAAATCAATTATAAGTCAAATAAAATAATTGCACATTAGGGAAATAATAAATTTTAATCATAATACATTATTATAAACTATCAAATAGTAAGATGTCAATCATAATAATTTTTTAAATTAGAATGGTAAAATAAAATAATTATAAAATATTGAATTTTTTGAGATAATAAAATATTTAATTTATTTAAATGAAAATAGTGTTTTTAGTAGAATAAAACTGTATATTTTGAAAACAAAAATAGTAAAAAAATAAAGCAATTATAAAGATATTAGATTTAATTGAATAAAAATAGAGTTTTTAGTAGAATAAAACTATAATAGTTAAGTAATGACATTTAAGAAATATGTTTGAATAATAAGGGTATAATAGTCGATTCAATTAGAAAAATAAGGGTATAATAGTCGATTCAAAAGTTTCTCATAACTCGTACTTTTATATATAGTATAGATAGATAGATAATATTGATGTATGTATACTGAATATAAATAAAAATTACTTAGTACAATTGGTTGCCAATGACTCAATACTCCCAAAAGAAAAAAAAAAAAATGCTAGAACGGAGATTGATACATTGATTTTTTTTTTTTTTGCCAAAATCATGAAATTAAATATCCATACATATACATACCTCTATATCTGTCCATATATTCGACATTTGTATGCCTATACAAAAGAGATTTATATTATTGTATAAAGAAAGTCATTTACAACCAAGAATATAAGGGACTTACAGAGAGAAGAGAAACTCAAATTCCCCTGATTACATAAAGCTTTAACGAGGGGCTGGCACACCATCTTTGTCAAAAATGCGGAGTTGAGATGTGTCTCATGAAACAGGCACATCCCTTTCCTTGTATGAACAGCAACCCGGGCTGCGGCTGCCATATATTTGCTTTCTGCTAATCCAATTATATCAGCTTTTTTGAACTTGTCCAGTATCTTCTTAATGTCTTTCACCAGTGGGATGCTGAAGTACTTTTATTCACAATCTCAGAATCAGATTCTATAGTAATATTGCCAAAGGTCATATAGCAAGGAGTACATTACAAACTGTTCTATTACCAATAGTCCCTACAAGAACATAAGCCATCCTTAAAATGATGGAATCTGTTAGCATCTCTTAAGATTATCTCTCTCCCAGTTACTTTTGCTATTAATTTTATTGCATTGTGGCAATCTCCGCAAACACGAAGATTTTTCATGACACGTATAGGCATCTCTTTGGGAACCTTCAATAATCCATATGCCACAGCCAATTTCTCACTGTGATACTTCAAGCTACGTGACTTTTCTTCCTCATCAACATCATGCAGCACAAAAGTACCATCTGGTGTATACCCAGCTTCCCTCAACAACACATCTAAATTTTCCAACATCTTCATGATCATTGTGTGCTCGGGATGAGCCCTGCTATCACCTGTAGCAAACATATTTACTCTTTTCTCTACCTCAATCCAGCTAGAACCGGGCGATTTCTTCACACACCTCGCCCTCATGTTTTCTCTAAGCTCTGTAGCTTCTTTCCATTTACCTTGAGATGCATATATATTTGACAATAGGATGTAGGGGCCAGAATTTTCAGGCTCAAGCTGTAGAAGCTTCTTTGCGGCAACTTCAGCCACGTCCAGCTTTGCATGGATTCTACAGGCCCCTAACAGAGAACCCCAAACAATAGCATTTTCTTCCACTGGCATTTTTTCAATTAAATCCATTGCCTCATTTACCTTGCCTGCTCGGCTAAGCAAATCCACCATGCAATTGTAATGCTCAGGTTTTGGCTCCACCAGATATTTGGATTTCATCAACTCAAAGATTTCAAGCCCTTCTCTAACCTTCCCAGTGTAACTACAAGCCGTGAGAACCACAACAAATGTGATATCATCTGGCATCATTCCTGAGGAGAACATTGATTGGAAAATTTGCAAGGCCTCCTCACCTAGACCATGCTGGGCACAACCACTGATCATAGAATTCCACATAACAATATCCTTTGAAGGAAACATATCAAAGAGTAGCTTTGCTTTTAGAAGATCACCACATTTGATATACATCGTAATCAACAAAGAGGCAATATATACATCATCAACAAATTGGAATCTCACCAAGTGGGCATGAACCTGCCTACCATGATCCAGACTTGCCAAGCTGGCACAAACCAAAAGAATGGTAATTAAAGATGAAAATTTTGGCTTAATTCCCTCTGTCTGCATTAATATGAATAAATCAAGGGCTTTCAGTTCAAATCCTTTCCTCTCATAAACCTTAATCATTGCATACCATGTCTCATCATCCTTCACCTTCATTTCATCAAATATACTCCTAGCTTTTTGTACACCCCCATTGAGGCCAATATGAAGAATCAAAGCATTGCATGTGACAACTGGCTTTACCGGCATTGCCTCGAAAAGTTCCAAAGCTTCGTCTAACCTTCCAGACTGTATATAACCCATCAACATAGCTGTCCATGACACCTCATTTTTCTCAGGCATCACTTCAAAAAGCTTCCTAGCAACATCGACACGATTATTCTGAGCATACCCTGTAATCATTGTAGTCCAAGATATCACATTTCGCTGCGGCATCTCATCAAAAATCTCTCTTGCTTCATTCAAACGTCCTTCTTTACAATACCCTGCTATCATATTAGTCCTAGTAACAACATCCTTTTCCGGCATCATACCATACAACCGACGTGCCTCATCAATCCTACCTTCTTGAATTAGTCCACCTAACATAACTGTCCATGAAACCACATTCTTTTCAGGCATTAACCAAAACAACGACTCTGCTTCCCCTATCATACCCTCTTGAACATAGCCCCGAACCATGGCAGTCCATGAAACTATATTGCGTTCCGGCATTTTTTCAAAAACTTCCCTAGCTTCACTAATCATTCCATTCTTGATATACCCAGCAATCAAACCATTCCAAGAAACAGTGTTTCTCTCCGGCATTTTGTTGAACAGAAGCCGGGCTTCATTTGGCTGGTTGTTGTGAAAGTAGCCAGAAATAATCGAGTTCCAAGAATCAATTGTTTTGTTAGGTAATTCATCAAAGACTTTACGAGCATTCTCGATTTGACCCACGCGAGCAAGTTGGGCAATCTGGTGTCTGGGTATGGCCACAAAGCTTGTAGAATACGCTCTACATGCATTTAACAGATTTATAGTATTCAAAGTATTGTGCTTTACCTCTCTGAAAGGTCGTACTATCCATGGAGTAGAAGACGTATAGCGGATAAAAGTGCTTCCCACAAAGACTCCACCACTTTTCAATATGCCACTCATTTCAGAAAACTGAGAATAATCAAAAGAAATGAGGTAACGATTTGATCGTACAAACATAAAAGTGAAAATAATTGGCAAATGCAAAATGCTGGTATATTAGAAAGCAAGGCCCAAGTGGAGGATGAGTGTCATATGTGTAAGACAATTAATGTTCCTTGATAGCTTATGTAGCAGCAATAAAATTCCACTTCTTATCACCCACCATAATACTGTTCTGCAACAACCTCAACCAAGGTTTCCAAGTCCTTTAGAGCAGGTATGCACAACCCATAAGGGAATGATGAAGGGCCAGCAGAACCAGCATGCCTCTCATTAGGTGCTGTATCGATTATATGCTCGTTTATAGCAGTGATTATGCCCAAAATTGCAATTACTGCATAAAGTTACCAATTTGTTCAGTAGGGGAAAATAGTCAACATTTCAAAGAATGCAGTGGCTGGGGTTGGGGGAATTCTTATCACTTTCTAAGCTATCAAGAAGTAGCCAATGTTACCAAAACTTCACAAAACCTGCTTCTGGCCCTATCTCTGAAGTGGAGAACCATTCACGAAGAAGCCACGTCAATCCCTGCAGAACAATTTCAGCAAGAACATAAGATAGAAATACTAAATTTCAAAACACAAAGGGAAATAATTACTTCAGAGATGTACCAATCCCCTCCACACAGGTAACTACTATTTAATCCACTCAGAGCAATTAATGGAGACCCCAAATTACAGACAACCATCATTTTCCCAACCCAATACCTCTAATTTTGCCTTTTCTGTTGAATGAGATTACTGATCCAACATCCAAGAACTAACAAGTATAAAGCTCTTTATTCTTTTTCCATTCAGTTAACATTGCAAATTCAATATCTTTCATCTCATTCAGTCCAACGGAAAGATGGAGAGGCAGAATCCAAAATTTAGACCGAAGTAATGCTAAAACACATCCTAATAACAATTATAAGAAGTATTGCAAAGCAAAACAAAAGAGGTATGAATACTGACCAAGATAGAAACACCACAATAGAAGCACAGCACTGTCAAGTAACTTCCAAATTGCCTGCACAATCTGCTTAGCAAGTGAATACCATTAACTTTTTCTCAATGGACGTAAAAATATTTTGTAGCAGCAAAATGACATACTGAATCCATTGAAATATTCTGTCACACAATAATGTCCATTCAAATCAATGCACCCTCATATTGATTCTGAAATCAAGGACAACCTACTGTCTCCCTTTTCTAAGTTAGAGCGTTAAGTGAGCAGAAATCACTCAAATTAGGTTCATTTCTCATAGTCTTGGATGAAGTGGGTTATCTTGAAAAAATGAAACTTCTGTCAATGAATCTACTCAAACATGAGCTGAAAGGACAATTGCGCGATGATACTAATCAGAAATTAAACTTTCAAAAGCTATTGTGGCAGAAAATCGTCTAGAACTATATTCCAATAAATCTTAAGACTACAACGAAAATGACATGATCTGAAAGAAACAGTACATTGTCATAAAAAACAATGAACCTGATCATAAGAAATTTATATGCTCCAGAGGTTAACAATAACAGCTTATGGCAACAACCTCACCCATATCAAAATCATCATTAGCATATCATCAAGAACGGCAAGTTTTAGGTTAAGTAAACAAAAAGGAGCCAACACGGTCAACAAAGAGAATGGAAGGAATTTCCTTCATATCTTCTCAAAGACCATAAAAGAAAGGCTGCAAAAGAAAGGAAACAGAGGTCCTTCTTCCCCAAAAGCAACTTGGCAATGCAGCACTGGCAAGTACATGGACACTAACTTATAACATCAAAGAAGCACATAAGACTTTTTTGCAGTGTAAGCACATAAGGGGAAAGCGATGTATTCTAATCCTTCTTCCAAATCCAGCACATTAAAGAACCACATGGCAAGCTTAACTTTAGCTTACATGATTTTTAGTTGTTTCCTGTTTTGATCATAATACTTCTATTATAACAGGGTTGAACTAAAACCTAACAAAATCTAATCTATAACTGCCCATATGATTATAGTTTATATATATATATATATATATATACAGCCAAATCATGTATTCTATTGCCAAAGTAATTAAAATGTCGATCTTTCATCCTTCAAAACCATTTGGGTTTTGGCATCCAAACAACTATTCAGTTTTCAGCTATTTGAAGAGAAAAGAGAAGAGAAAAGAGGATAGAGAGAGAGACCTGGAGAGGGAGATTGACTTGAGAGAGGAGATCGGAGCAATATATCGATCACGATGGCTGAAGCTGCGGCTGAAGAAGAGCTATGGTAGAGCGCCGATGACACATTTCCTAAACCTCTCAACCTCTAAATTGAACAACCATGAACTGAAAACAAAATATAATCTTTGATAACCTTCTCAACTGAAAACTAAATATCACTTTGAGAGACCCTAAGAAGGGATATTTTTTATTAATCTTGTCAAGTTAAACTAACCAACATCCTCATAAAGCAAAGAACTACAGTACCAAATCATCTTTTTGTGCCAAAAAGATTATCAAATCTTCTTCAATCCATATTCAAAGCACTTGAAGTTCAGCAACTACTTCTCAATTTTCATTTCCCAGAAACTAATTAAATACTAAGCCAAATGGAGATCCAGAAACAAATATATAAACACAATTGAGAAAAGAAAAAAAGAAGAAGACCAAAGATTCAAAATAAGGCATGAAAGGCAATTCAAGAGTAAATTTTCTAAAGCAGAGACAAAAGACATGACCACAATTTTAACACCCAAAACTTTCTCCAGTAACATCACAATAATTCAAGTTAAATTAAATTAAACCTTCACTTTTGATACTTAATCCGAATTTTCAATTACTTGAATGTTTATATATTCTTTTCTTTTCAGCCACAATACTTCAAGTTGTTGAAAGCAATTAAAAAATAATTAAGAAAAGAAATTAAAAGGAGAGGGTAGCGTACCGGCTCGAAAGCAACGGCGGAGGTCGCCTTGACAAGTGACGTGGTGGAAGTGTTGAGAGTTGAGAAGAAAAATGGAGGGAAGGAGTATAAAGTGTAAATCATGAGAAAGCCAAGGGGTATTTCGGGACAACTCAAACAAACGGGCCTAATAACAAAAATCGACCAAATTTAAGATTTGGTTTCTTTGCCAACGTTTGCGTCTTTGAGTTTGGGCCTTGGGGTATCTTTCTTCTTACTATTATTAATTAACGGATAATTTGAGAAATATATTCCAATTTCCAAATTTTGTTTGGGAATGGAACGTTAATAAATATATAAATTTAAAAGATAGTATATATTACACAAAACAAGCAAAATGCCATCCATCAATGAACCAATATTATTACTTTACATCTCATCAGTAAGACCAACATAATCCTGAGCTGCATATGGTTCAAACAGCTCTGCAAAAATCCCCTTCTTTCTTCTTGGCTTACGCCCCATGTCTCTGCATAATTGGTCATTGTAACATATATACGCCGCAGCAATGGAAGACCTCCTGAAATACTTGCCGTTGTATTTTTTAATGTATTCGTCCCATATTTTTATATCCTTTTCCATCTCTGTTATGGAAGGCAGTTCCATTCTTCCACCAAGGAATTGTGTTAGCCATTGACATCTGATTTCTGATGTTGTCAAATTCGATAAACTCTCTGAATACCCAATTATGCCCAATTGTGGGATTCGAGGGTGAACTATTTGTCTGCATTTCCATTCCAAGGAAAGGGTTTCAATTAAATAAGTTCTTCTGGGTTGGTATCAAAATTTGTCAGAATTGAGTAATTAAGAACTAAGACATACCTGTAGAGAGGAAGTGTTGAAGTTGGTGACCCCATTATGTAATTTTGGAAGACTGGAGATTCAAAGATGTTTTTAAGCTTATGGTCACCCTTGAATCCTGTTGCAAAAATGACAATATCTGTTTCCAGGGGCTTAGTTTCGCCATCAATGATTAAACCTTGTCTGCAAAATCCAAAGCCTGATGAACTTTTAATAACAATGCTTCCATCTTCCAATCTGTTTACGAAATTGTCAGGTATCATTCCAATCTGACACGAATAAACATTCTCATAAAATCTGTATTTGGGGACCAATCCATATTTCTTTAGCGGAAGTCTCCATTTAAGATAGCATTCCACCAACTTGGAGATACCCAATCTCTGAAAATTAATTATGTGCATAAAATTGGTATAAGTTTTCAATATACATTTCATTCAAAAAGTAGAAAATAGATGAAATTCAATGTTAATTATACCAAGGGTGAGAGCAAGGTTGCCAATGCTCCAAGCAGAAATGTTTCACCAGGCTTGTGATCTAAAAACCCTGCCATGCGGTTGAAATAAAGAAGACCAAGACCATATCCACTAATAGAGTCGTTGGGAAGAAACCAATGAGCGGTAGTCCTTTGAATCACAGTGCAAGGGTACTTTGGTCCTAGCAAAGGAACAAAACAGACAAATTAACAACTGTAGTTATGTTTAAAAAGGACCAGGCAAGCCAGATTTTCTTGGATACTAAAGTACTATTTACACACATCAAACAACTACACTAATGAGTGAACAAACGAAGCCACTGTTCATACGCGCCAGAAATTTTATGATTGCATTGCACGCGCTCAATTTTACACAGTGAAATCGACCCAATTTCTGTCCGAATTGGGTTATCCGTTATCCATTTCTCCGCCCGGATCCAGATTCCTCCTTGATTTCATCCTGAATTTAGGGGTTTCAATTCGTTCTTCCTTTTCAATTCTTACCTGTTTTCCCTTTTTCCTGCGACTTTGCTTTCCCTCTTTCCCAATTTCCTTCTTTCAGGCCACCGAATCTTGCCGCTCCTTAAACTGCGCGAAGTCTTCTGGGCCAAATCAACCGGCGATCTGAGGGTGGGTTATCGCGACAAGCCTGGAGCTAACCCAGTCCACCGTTTTACTTCCCATCCCGGCGATCTTAGGGTGGGTTATCGCGAGAAGCCTGGAGCTAACCCAGTCCACCGTTTTACTTTCCATCGATTTGCTCTCCTTTCTTCTTGCTAATGTCGATCAGGTTTGTCTGCATCATTCTAATATTGTGTCTTCTTTGATCTTTGACTGTGAGTCGTGGTCTAATTTTAATGTCCGATTGGTTTTGTTGGCTACTATTTCATCCTCCCTCAGTTTGTGTGGGGTAAAAGTTTAATTTAAAGTCTGATTTATGTTATAATCATGTTTGCAAGAGTATGACCTCTTTAATAGTTGGTGCCTGTTTTTCTTTAATAGCCAAGTGGAAACTTGGAAATATTTGAAGAGAAAGAGATGAGAGTCTGTACTTTCAGGGTTCAGTCAGACTTTGGAGGAAGGGATATATACGGGCAAGAGTTTTGGGAGAGAGATGAAAGATGTAAGTTAGACTTGAGGATGTTCTCAAGTATTTTTAAATGATTTCTAGGACCTACTCTATTGCTTCCTGGCATTCCTGATTATCAGAAACTATCGGATGTAGAAAACACATATAAGCTGCATTTTGATTGTTTTGCATGTTATTTGACACTTCAAACTGCTGTATAATGCATATAATTACGACTATGAAGAGATTTGTACCTATTGCTACATGTTTCAGGCTGAAAAAGATGGTTATGTTGACATAGTCTTTCATATAGGAGATATCACATATGCAGATGGATACATTTCACAATGGGACCAGTTCACATCACAGATGGAGCCCATTGCATCAACTGTGCCTTATATGATTGCAAGGTATATGCATGCTTGGCCAAAGCTTTAAATTGCTTTACCTGTATAAGAAAAATGCTAAATTTGGATTAAACTGAGATTAAACTCAAGAGACTAACTCCAAAAATCGCACACGTACTCCATTTTTCATGTTTATAAAATTATTTGGACAAATATGCTTATTTAGTTATCAAACTATTTGGACAAAAATTGCAGACCTAACTGCCTCTTACCCATATTAGTTATAATTTTTCTTTTCAACAATAAAGCATAAAAAAGAGTTGTCCCATACAGAATCGCAATAAATATGACAGATTTTATCAAATTATTTTTGTTATAATTTGTGTCAATAGTTTAGGACCATTTCCCTACATATGTTTGTTGTTTGTTCTTTCTAGGCTCAAACTTTAACTGTATAGTTAGATGACATGATCTGCTATTGACTTGATACATCTTTTCCTTAATTATTGGTCTGTCTTAATGGATGATGTCGATAACTCAATATTGTTCCTTTTCCGTCATGCACCTTGGGGTTTATTTTGAACTTGCGCATTCTGGCCTTATTGTAGATGTTCAACTAAGGAGGCAAATGATATCCAATGCTAAGGTGAGGATCCAATGCTTGGCAAATGATATTCATGCATGTGTTTTCACCCCTTAACAGTACCCAAAGCTGATAAATTTTGATCAACCAGGGATATGAATAATTGATTATGAAACTGACTAAGATGTGTTCAATTACTGTTGCCTTTTCCCTTTCTTATTGTATTTTAATCACGTGAATTGTTATGGAGCTCTTTGAAAGGGTGTTAAGGCATCTGAATTGACCTATGAACTTGATACACATGATTTTATTTGTTGTAGATAATTCTTTTCCATTGCTTAGATTTTCTGTTGCTACGTCTATTTTTCTCAATATTAGTTTGGTTACGCAGATCAACCAATGAAAGTAAATGTTTTTTTTTCAATTTGGATTTAAAACCTGTTAGTTCCTCGGGACTCGACTTTGGGAGTTCCATACTAGATGCTTGGTTTTTGCTAACATGAATTTGCTGCTACATGTTTGGATTTTGCTATTGTTTGTTTTGATCTCTAGATTTTGGGATTGGCCACCCTACCCATATTTTGTGATTCTTAGATGTAATAAATAAATTTTGAATTTCTGACATCAAATAATTTTATTCGGTGGCAAAATGGTTGACGTATAGGATTGTCCTATGCAGTCATTTTCGCAAGTCAGTGCAGGGGAGCTAAACTTAGTGCCCAATCAACTGCTGCTGCCGATGGAAGAGTCAGTGTCAGCACATGCATTGTGGCTAGCAGGTATATTGCCTTGAACTTTTGAGGCTTCCACATTGCGTGTATTATTTCCCTGCAATTTGTACCAAACTTAATTACTCATGATTCCTCCTTAATTACCATTTAGCTCTTAATCACAAGACAGTATTCTCAATTCCTGCTATTCAGTTAATATTTTGCTTTTAGCTATTAGGACTATTTTGGGAATGGTAGTTTGCTTTTGAAACTCATTCCATCTTTCTGGATATGATTCTTAATGTTTCCTTTAAAGATTGATAATTATGTTTTCAATGATTCTATGGAATAAGAAGGAATTTATGCATAAACAAATTATTATAGATAGTTAAGGAAAGAAGAGAGATATGGGAAAGTTGGGGACATCAAGGCACATATCTTTGGACCCATTATAAAGTATATATAGTAAGTATATATATATTTTGAAGTCAATTGTGAAATAAAAAAAGAATGAGCATGCTAATCTGTTTATCATCTTTCTTTGGATTTCATTACTTGAAAGGCGAAGCTTATGTATAATGATTTGTTTTTTGACAGTTCTGTAATGACTATTCAGATCCAAAAGACAAACTAGAACATTTCAAAGATGTGACTGCAAAAGACATCATTTGTTCCCAGGTATTACATGATATTTTTATTGATATGTGCAAAGATCTTATGCATCTGTTATCAGCTAGAGGATTTGGTGTAGCTTCCACTCTTGAAATCTGTCAATTTTATTTAAACAGAAAAATGGTGGCCATAATGGATTTGGACAGAGCAAAGAACAATTCACCCCAGGACCTTGCTTCCATTTGGGATGATGTAATGTATCCAATTACTTACCTTTTTCCCCTTTCATTTTATCTTAATAGCACAGCCTTTGTATAGTGTTATTTAGTAGTTAGTTATTATATTATTATATATTTTGTATGTATTTACATGAGAGGCTGACTTTGTTGTCTTAGTTTGGGCCTATGTCCAATATTAACAACCGTTTGAATTTAGATTTCTTTTGACTGAAATTGATGGCAAAGGTTTTATTCTTGCCTCTTCATGAGCTCAACCTGGTGGTAGCAGGAATGTTGTTCTTGGGTTCCCCATTTTTTTGCTTCCCCTATTTCGCATTCACTTGCCAACTTCTGCAGCGACCCTCCCCTGGGATTTTGCATTCAGTTCTTATCTCCTTAATTGAAGTTTTATCTCTGGGATTTGGGGATAAGTCCTTGGGCTGCTTTAATTACATAGTTTACATCTTATCAGTGTACATTGAACCTCCCTGAGTTGAAAAAATCTCTTATGCTTTATTTTTTTACTCTGAAATTATGCTCATCGTATTATGATTTTGGTGTTTTCAATTCAGTATGATCCCTCTTTTAATCTATTCGTATCCATCTCTTACTGATCTGCACATGAAATGTTTCCATATTTTTTGATTGTTCTGCTCTTTTACTATTCCTTGCTTTTGAATTGGATTAGTTTCTATGTGTTTTGTTGAATGGAGAAGGATTAATCTTTCTTATCTTCTTGCTGGCTATATTTCTGTTCTTGCTTTCAATATATATTTTTGAATAGTAGATCTGTCACTTCATTCTCCTACTGTTAGTATGTACCTGCCCTTTGTGGTAGGTTTCTGTTTGAATGCATTTGGAAATAAAATTCTTGATTTTATTGTTACAATGGAATACTTGAAACTTTATGATCACCTTATGTGCCTGAAGAATATGTATCTTTATTTGATTTTGTTGCTGACTGGCATAATTTAATTTCCAGTACATGGTGATAATTACTCATCTGATTTTTCCTAATAATCTACTCACCCTATATATGCTCCATCCTGTTCCTTTATGATCGATTCTGCTACATAAATTGTATGATAAACTGAATTATAGTTTTTGAGGATCATAATTATTCCACCACCATTCATATTTGCTAATATTATGAAATGATCATGTTTCAGGGAAGTATTTAGCATGATGTCTCCTTCATGACGGTTGGAAATGGGAGGTGTAGAGGGAAAGCCTGAAATGGTTAGGGTACAGAGACAAAACTAGAAGCTAAGATGGTTGAAGCTATGCAGCGAAGGCCTATCAAGGAACTGCCATGAAGTCCTTTAACAACATAATCTTAAAATTCCCAAAAAGAGATCAGAGCTTAAGTGCAAAGCTATTTTTGAGCAGTTTGGTAAGTATCATCCCTCTCTCTTTCCCTCCAATCAAATTTTCTACAATTAGCAGCAGATCATGAGTTTTCCTAATGATTATTAGCTTCTAAACATCAATTTTTTGTCAGGCTACAGCCAAATGAATATATAGATATGTATATTTTGTCAAACAATCTTTTAAACAGTTATTCTTTTGGTAAATTAGGTTATTTAATGGAAAATACTTACTAAACTTAATGGTACTCCTGTTTGTGATGAGCTCTCTTTACTCATGACTTTTAACATAGTCAGTCTACATGGAGCATGCTTTCAGTGTGTTTGGTTGCAGGATGAGATACGTAATAATCTATCAAAGCAAAAAAGTGTTTGTTACTTTTCTGATTTTCCTAATAATCTACTCACCTGATCGCCGTTTGTTACTTTCGCAGGATGCTCCTATTATTCTTCCTCTGTTTCTCTTTGTTACTTGAGAGTTCTGTGCTTCTATTGTGGTGTTGATATCTCGGTCAGTATGCATTCCTCTTTTCTTTTGCTTTGTAATTCTTCTGATAATTGTTATTAGCATGCATTTTAGAATTACTTTCGTCAGTAGTATTATTGTGTGACAAAACAAAACGAATCTTCCTCTCCCCTCAATTTGGATAGTATTATTATTGGGTATACAGGCTTCATTTAAGACTTAGCTTGCTTCTATTTAGATAGACTTTAGGGTTGAAGAAAAAAAACTGAAATTCAAAGACTTAACAAAAGAAGCGCAATATGAAATTCAAAGTAAAACTTAACAAAATGCATTTAATAATTGGATCATTGGTTGGCACCCTGATTGTTAGAGATCATGCCAAAGTGCCTTTTATATTATTTTCATTTCTTCAACTCTCAAATTTGATTTAAAATATTCGGGTTTCATTATAATTTATATTTGTAATCACAAATCAATTGGGTCGTTGTTTCTGGTCTGATATATGATGAGATTGCTGCTTAAATCAATTTTCTCCCATTGATTGTGTTAAGAAGGATGTCACAATTTTGGTTCTTGCTCTTATGGTCTGGTGACAATACAGGATGTTTAGGTTTTGGGCAAAAATTCATTGATGTTGTGTAAATCAATGTCATTAGAAGTGTCCATGTCATGTCTCTTCTGTTTTGTGATTCAAATATTCTATGAGTATTACTCAAACAATGATTGTCTTTCATGCTCTTTATATAGCTGATTCAGGCAATATTTCTAAGTATCCTTCTCATTTTTTCCAGGCGTTGAGATGTGTTCTAGATCTTTGGCATCTATTATGAGGTGAGATTAATTGTTTAGAACGATAAATTAATTGTTTTAAGGTTTTTAGACCATTTATTATTTATATATTGGGATGCTTCAGCTTTTGAAATTCAACAAATGATGCTGATCCCAAATCTGCATCTGGTTTACCAGGCTAATATTTGCAATTATGGAATTGTATGCTTTTGATGACAGGTTCCATCTTAACTATTATGCCATCAAGAAAAGTGAAGAATTCTGCAGGTGCTTAAATACTTCTATTTATTAACATGTAAAAATTTCATTGATTACTTTGTTTATTAATTCTAATATTGTTTGATGTTTTCTAATATTGTCTGATTCTTCCCTTATTTGTTCACCAAGTATTGTTATCCTATGGAGCGACATGTTTAATGCCCATATATATATATATATATATATATATTAATTCTATTGTCTTATTCTTCTTTTCTATTTCAGTTGTGTCTCGCATAGTCTCAACTTGAGAGGAATCATAGACAAGCCAAGAGGATCTCTTAAGGCATCAATTAAGATTAAGGACAATTATGAGGTGTAATGACACTTCAGAGGATCAGTTGCAGAGATTGATTTCAAGTTTTCAATGGCTGATATTTGTTCAACCATTTGATGTTAAGGTATTGTTTGAAGGCATTCATTGGATATATTTCCATGGAAAAAATCATCAATTAGACACTTATAAGCTTATTAATTATACAAATAAAATTCAAGATCTATGTTAGAAAATAAATTAAACTTTATCTCTCTAATTTTGAGTTTTGATTGCTATAAATGTCTTAGGCTGCTATATAGGGGTTTTTTTTTTAAAGTAAGAAATCATATCTTCTAACCCTGTTTTCTTTGTGGACTTTGTAGGTTGCTAAAGTTGACAACTTAAGGAGTTCATCAAAGATTATTATGACTGATTTTGAATTAAATTTGAAATGAGTTCTTGATATCAGCGGGGATGGAATTCCTGCTGTGTTGGTAAATAAAGATTCAAACAAAAAGAAGGTAGTTGTTGTTTGTTTTATCCTTTGCAATATTCCATGACTTTTTGTCTCTATATTATACTTGGAATCTAAATAAGGTAGCCTAAGCCTCTAAAAGGTAATTAAACTAAGCATATACATTTTTTTATTGTAGGTTGATGAACCTGTCCAGTTTCTTGCTTCTATTCTATTCTCTTATCATTTGTTAATCAATTTTTTTTAAGTTGATTTAATACCATTTTTTTTAAGAATAATACCATATTTTCTTATCAGACATTTAGCCAAACTTTTTCAACCCTTATACCTTATATAATACTATGCATTTTCTCTTTTCATTTCAAGTTTTTATTTCAGTAATTGTCAGACAATTTTTCAAACCCTGTATAGAGACAAAAGCCCGCGGCGAAGCGCGGGCCAAAATCTAGTATGAGGATAATGATTATTGTTGCCAAAATAATTGGGAGAGTTTTATTCTATATTGAGCCAACCCATCTCGAATAGTTAATTAAACAGAAAAAATAATAGTTACTGTGGATTAAGTTATACTAACCATTTATGTTTGCACAAAATCCAGCTAAATCCATTGCAGATTTATATGAACCAATAATAGTAACTCTTTTGTTCTTCACCAATTCTTCAGCACTTGAGCTGTTCATTGCAGTATAGTCCATCAAATGCATGACCTTGCCATGGAAAACTTGGGGCCCTTGATCTGGAGGCAAATCTGGGATATTGGGAAGGCCACTAAATTGTCCAATACAAAGAATTCAAAAAAAATAGTTAAGACCCATAGCCAGCACGTACTTAATTATTCATAATCCAAATCAATTTTTATTTTTTTTGTGTCTGTATTCGATGACACAGTGGTCAATCTTCATACATCTTCTCCTTACTTGCGCCCCCCACTGCTCTGCAGTTGATGGAAACTGCAGAACAATCTCCGTTAAGTCGTGTGTTAGTCGGTATTCGTCTCTGTGAGACTCGATGTAGTTGAAAGAGTTTGGTGCACTTGCGAGTTGAGTATTTGAATCCATATAAATAGCCCCACTTTGTGAAATGACTGAATTGCCCTTCACTTTAATTTGAAATGCCCTTTGATGAATAGTGAAAAGACACCCACTACCCCTGGGCATTTCAAAAGGGGGGGCTGCTGCGCTTAGTACCAATATAGGGAGACCTATATATTGTGTCCGATATATCGGATCCCAGAGAGTTTTGATGTGTCCGATTTAAAACGCAAAACTCTTTGTCGTTTCACTTAATATTAATAATAATTAAATTACTAAAATTCTAATAAACAACTAAAAAAAGAAAATTAGATATAGTTGAGCAAGATTTAAGACTTAATGATATTTTACATATCTCCCGTACAATATTGGTCTATATAAACAGTTCCATCGACAAACGAATTCATTGTATGAGATCTTACTGAAGAAAAAAATCTCTAAATTAAATTTAAGAACTCATACCAAATAACAGTAAAAAATCTATTGCTCAGAGACCTATTCATAAAGAAACATCCTTTTTGTCCTCTTTGGCTTCAATATCTTACATCGTCTTCTTCATAAGCTTCATTTGTTCTTCTTCATAAGCTTTATAACAATTTTTTCTGGTTTCACTGCGTTTCCATATTATATTTATATGGATTCTCATACTCAACTCGCAAGTGCACCAAACTCTTTCAACTACATCGAGTCTCACAGAGACGAATACCGACTAACACACGACTTAACGGAGATTGTTCTGCAGTTTCCATCAACTGCAGAGCAGTGGGGGGCGCAAGTAAGGAGAAGATGTATGAAGATTGACCACTGTGTCATCGAATACAGACAACAAGTCCCTATAAACGCAACGGGATCAGTTATAGTGGAAATCCATGACAAACGAATGACGGATAACGAGTCGATGCAGGCGACATACACGTTTCCAATTAGGTGCAATATAGATTTGCACTATTTCTCAGCATCATTCTTCTCACTTAAAGACCCCATTCCATGGAAACTGTACTACAGAGTCTCTGATACCAATGTACACCAAGGCACCCATTTTGCCAAGTTCAAGGGCAAATTGAAGATGTCATCGGCCAAACACTCAGTGGATGTGGTATTCCGATCTCCGACAGTTAAGATACTGTCCAAACAATTCACGGGGAAGGACATAGACTTCTCCCATGTGGATTACGGGAAGGTCGAGAGGAACCTGGTGAAATCAGCCTCATCATCAAGACTGGGCCTCCAATCAGCAATAGAACTAAGGCCCGGTGAATCATGGGCCACAAGGAGCACAATTGGACAAGACCACAACGACAGTGAATCAGAGATCATAAACAGTAGGCACCCATATAGGGAACTACACAGACTCAGCACTAGCGCACTGGACCCAGGAGACTCGGCCTCAATGATTGGGGCTGCCAGATCAGAGTCCAGTATAACATTATCAAGGGCCCAATTACAAGAATTAGTTAATAGTACTGTCGAACTATGTATCAACAGGAATTGTACGCCACATCAGGCGAAACCTTTATGACAATAATTAATAAATTTAAATTGTTCATCAATTGATTGTTTTATAAATTAATTTATTCATAATATGTACAACAATTTTATTAACTCATCCAAGATAATCAACATCAAAAGATACAAAAGTGGATGCCTTAGAAGGCAAATCAGACATCCAACAATAATAAACAAGGAGGGCATTCTTGCCAACATTAGTATAGCTACCATTACAACTATCCACATCAAGATCCCTAAATGAAGCCCAACATGTGTAGCGTGGAGAGGAAAGGCTCATAGAGCCGTGCAGATTAAGCAGCAACGAGTCCTTCTCTGCAGAGACAACACGCTTATACACGTGTCGAACATAATACCTGTCCTTCAAGTGCGTTACCACATCAAGGCTACCATGGCAAAAAACATTAGCGCCAAAGATTTCTTCAAATTTGGGCAACGACCCAGTAGGCCCAACATGAGGTTTTCGATCCATAACAATGGCCATTGTGAAAACACCTTCAAGTTTAATGCTTGATGGGCCCATAGGAGCGTCTGTTTCCACATGCTCTATATTAACAGTACCCTTATAACGAAGCCGGTTCAACTTAATATAAGCCCGGGACCTATTGGGCTCAGGCCCACCCAAACGTGGATAGGTAACAAAAGATGCGGCTGAAGTGTTATTCAAAAAACGGTAGGTATTACCATACTGATTCTCATGGATTCGTTGTCTGGATAATTTATCTTGATGGGTCTTTGGACCAGCATTAGTGGGCTGAGGTTTTGGGGCACGCCTATAAACAAATGAACGACGGCCAGTATAACGTCGACCAAACAATGTACGACGTAAAGGCAACCCTCCTGTTCTTTTATATCTAACACCGTACATCATATGATTTAAACAGAATAGTATTAACTGTATATTACTATGTATTCTAAAAACAAAAAAATTATGTAATGAATTTATAGGGTCCTTGCTCACTAAGTTTATAATATACAGACCCACAAGATGGAAAACTAGTGGTACACGTGTACCATATAAATAGTATAGTCAGAATTCAATTTAAATTGGCGCCAATTTAAATTGCTATTTATGTCACATCATAGTCATCTTTTTCAATAATTTTTATCAACGGTTTCCTGTGTTGCCACGTGTTTACATCCCAAACTACCAATAGTACGGAAAAGCGGGCGGCTGCTGCGCGGTAATAATGATGCGCGCAGCAGCGGTACGGTAATAGCCCCACTTTGTGAAATGACTGAATTGCCCTTCACTTTAATTTGAAATGCCCTTTGATGAATAGTGAAAAGACACCCACTACCCCTGGGCATTTCAAAAGGGGGGGCTGCTGCGCTTAGTACCAATATAGGGAGACCTATATATTGTGTCCGATATATCGGATCCCAGAGAGTTTTGATGTGTCCGATTTAAAACGCAAAACTCTTTGTCGTTTCACTTAATATTAATAATAATTAAATTACTAAAATTCTAATAAACAACTAAAAAAAGAAAATTATATTAAACAAGGACCCAAAAGAAAAAGGCTTATCACTAGGACGTCTGTCTCTAACCAAATAAAAACAAACTATGTTAGTGTGATTCTTGGTTTTGATATTCTCGTCCATCCAAATCTTGCCCAAAATATAAATGGACTTGATGCAAAATCTCTTCCCAACACGATGGGTCAGCCCAGTACCTCTAGTGACATCAGAGCAGCACAAAACGGTACCAGTGTGGGTAACATCATGACGGGCCTCATAAGATTGGACCTTACATGGGCCCTCGCATCCCTTTGGGACATCAGGGCTTCTATACATTCTGTAAATTCTGGGTTTCCGATACATGGGCCTGGTAGCCCATGCCATGATCCAAGCTCTTCATAACTCTCTCCAACATAATCTATACTTAAAACCTTGGAATTGAACTTGATGTAAGAAGAAAGACCAAAATGCAGAGCATAAGATTGCAGATACTCCATGACCTGAGAATGACTAGGAAAAACATCTTTGACAGAACAAGGCCATGGGAAATCAGAAAACCTGTAAGCATCTCTAATGTTCTGGAGCTTGGTAGAATCCAGAGTATGAGCCCAAACTCCTCCGACAGTTTCATCAGCTTCAAACACAACAGGTCGGAAACCTTTCTCCAGGGTGTACTTGCAAGCGAGAAGGCCACTCACGCCAGCTCCAACAATCGCCACTCGATTCTCCATTAATTGTTAATAAATTTGCTTCAATGTTCAAGCAAGCCAGCTGATGAAATCAACTATATATAATATCATGTGCCGTAATGAAGTTGAATATGGGTAATTTTACTTTCTATCTTTAATACTTTATATTATGAATATGATGAATGGCGCATAATTTATTTGTAATATTTTATTTGTTTTCCTTATGTTGCACCAACAACAGGTCAGGCGAGACTTTACAGGGGTTGTCGTTTACTTGTAATTCAACATTTTCGATTAAATGGATTAGTTGCCAAACCAAAAGAGTTCTCAGTTCCTAAATCTATAAGGCACTCAATTCTATTTCGGCAGCTAACTAGAAGATGATGACTTCGATAACCCAGATTGTATATACTTTAATTAATTAGTATCGAATCGTTGATCTGATTACATGTCTATATATTAGTAAATGATAATAGAAAGTCAATATACTTTTATTTATTTTATATCAAAATCAATACTTTTAATCAAAGTCTACATGACCTATCTTTGCTTACTTTAATTAAGTACTACTTCCTATATCCTGAGGAAATTTCTCTGTCTCTCTGTCTGCTTAATACAAAAAGAATAGGGAAAATTTCAAAAAAGGGCACTGTAATAAGAATATTTATTACTTGATCTAATGAAGTTAAAGAATTATTATTTGATAAATCTTAATTAACAAAATTAATAACAAGGAAATTGTAATCACCTCTTTAACCTTATATGGCTTAGAGTAGTTATTGCTTTAATTGAAACTTTTAATTAATCTGATTCAGTCCATGGGAAGAATAAAGGATTGATCTTACAATTATTTTCCTGCAGAAAATTGAAGCTTGAGTACATTGATCTGTTTCTTATTCATTGGCAAAACGTGGGACATATGAATTTCCAATAAAGGAGGAAGATTTCCTTCCCATGGATTTCAATGGGGTTTGGGCAGCCATGGAAGATTGCCAGAGGCTTGGCCTTGCAAAGGAAATTGGTGTTAGTAATTTTTCCTGCAAAAAGCTGAGAGACATCTTGGCGATCCCTCCTGCTCTGTTTCTTAATTGTTACAAAAAGGTTGAATTAAACCCATTTTGGCAACAAAAGAAGCTAAGAGAATTTTGCCAAGAAAAAGGGATATTTTTGTCTGCTTATTCTCCCTTGGGAGCCATAAGCCATTGGAGCTTTCTGGGGAAGCAATAGAGTTTTGGAAAGTGAGGTCTTGAAAGAAATTGCTAAGGCAAAAGGGAAAACTGTTGCTCAGGTACTTTTTTTTTTCCACAAAATTTAATTCCTTTGATTCCTCTCATTATTATATGATCTGGAATTGAAAGTTTGGTTTTTGATTCAAAAAATGATAGCTTTAAGATGGATATATGAACAAGGGGTGAGTATAATTGTGAAAGTTTCAATGGTGAAAGAATGAAAGAAAACCTTGAGATTTTCGATTGGTCAATGAGGAAGAGTTGAAAAAGATGAGTCTGATTCCTCTAAATATGGATCGTTTAAGATAGTTGAGGATATCTGGGATGGTGAAATGTGATTTCAGATTGTTGCTTGCAGGTGAAGTAATTATAATTTACTTACTCTCAAGACGGATCCAGGAATTATGAGTAGTGGGGGCACATTAATACATATAATCAACATTATATAAAAATAGTTAAGCGTTAATTCAAGTGCATAATTTTTTTTTTACAAGTACATAAATTCTACATCAAATGAAAAATGAGTTTTCATAACTTGGAATCGTTGCAAAATGTTTTCATTATCAATACTACAATACACATCTTCCTCTATATTAACAATCATCAATCTCTCATTCTATATTTAGTATTTTTAATATCTAACTAAATAAATTAATATCATGGTTGAAAATAGTTAAAAAAATTACAATTCCCTAATTTAAGCAAATAATAAAAACAATATTATGTACATTTAATTTATTCAATGTATAATTGAATATTATCTAAATTAGATAATTTTATAAAAGAATAATTGAATCTATAAAAATATAATAAAACAAATTGAATAAACCCTAATACTATTTAGATGAAAAGTATATTTAGATATCTCTATTAGGAATTTTTTTAAGGAAGTTGAAAATAGGAAGAAAAGGTGAAGGATAGAGAAAGTGAGAGTGGGGAAACTTGGGGTGGTAAATTGGTAATGATAAATAAAATTGGAGATGAAAAGAAAAAAAAAAAATGAGGAGAGGTGATATGTGGGGTCGGAATAACATTTATTTTACTAGTATATTGATTTTACTTGCATGAGTGAAGTGAATTAAGGGCCCGTTTGGTTCATGGGTATCCTGAAATTTACCCGGGTATCACGTGAGATGACCACGCGCTTCCCATGTTTGGATACTATTTGAGTGCATTTACAAATACCCGTGAAATGACCACACGCGCCATGATACACGCGGTATTGAGCATGCGCCACAATCTCTAAACCCACCTTTTCAGCCGACCAAAAAATTACCGGGTATTTCACTAATATGGGCTTGGGGTTTTTTTACCATTTTGTCCTTGTTATAATTTCATATTTACAACTTTGTCCCTCACATATATAAGCCAATTTTTTCCCAAAATATTCATTTTTTCCTCTCCTTCATCTCTCTTCTAATCGAGCCTCTCTCTCTCTAGAAAATCGTTGGCACCGTTTTTTGCAAATTTCATTCCATTTCGCTCGATCTCCGTCGGCGCTTGGCTGGGTTTTGTTGCTCTTCACCGGATCTACGAATTGGTACCATTTTTATCATGTTTTATTTAGGATAATTGGTGTTCATGTTGTGAGTTAGGATTTTTGAGCATTTTCGATTTTTTTTTTCGATTTCTGTCATTCTTGATGCTATATCTATTGTATGCTTCACTTTGTTTTGTTTGGGTGTTTATTGTATATTTCGGTAATATACATTGGTATGTTTTGGTGTTTTTGGTTGTCGGTATGATTGATATTATCGGTTTGGGTCATTCTTTATGCTATATCTATTGTTTGCTTCTCTTCGTTTTTTTTTTTGTGTTTATTGTATAATAAGTTTTATACAATGGTTTTTTTTTGTGTTTTTGGCTGTCGGGATGGTTGTTTTTAGGTTGCCCTGTTTTTCAGTAGGTTTCGGTATGAGATTTTTTGGGTAATATTGTGGATATATTTGTTATTAGATCAATGGCATCGAGTTCGAAAAATGCACCTAGAGAGGATCAATGCATTCAAGCTGTCGTAGATGCATTGACCAAGCATTGGTTCGAGGATGAATGGTAGATTTAGTCGTTGGCATCATCTACTTTAGACGAAATGAATGTCCTTTTCGACCGTTTTGTACAACTATGCCCAAACAAAAGAGATGAGAAAGAGGAGTTTTGGCGTTATGTTGGTAAGTTGAAGCATGAGTTCGAGATAGCCCATGCTATGGTTAAGTTTGGGTTTAGGTATAATAAGTTTCAAAAATTAGAGGGTCCGGATGCTTTGTGGTCTCTATGGGAAAGGGAAAATCCTTCGCTTCCATCACTTAGAGGAGTAAAACTGACACATTATATGCAATTGCGTTTAATTTTCACTGAGTGTCAGTGAATATTGGGTTTTGTTTATCTTTATGTTAGGGTTTAAGTTTTTAAAACATCTTCTACTTAACTATGATGTATTTGTATGTGAGATGCACATTATGAAATGTTTTGAACAATGGAAGTGGTTTGTCTTTGTTGATGTTTATTATTTCCAATAGTTATCCAATGTGACATTGAATTGATTCCCATTATTTGATATAATTTGATTATTAATTTAGTTTGTGGTTTGGCTATTCTATATAGAAATGGAAGGTCGTCACAGAAGTATAGAAGTCCGTAGTGTCCTTAAATTGATTTGGTCTGTAGATGAGAAGAGGATTTTGTTGGAGTGCATGCAAACCCTCCCAACTAATAACGGCTATTTCGGGCCAGGGTCAAATGAACGTTTGGCTACCATGATGAACACTCAAATTGGTGTGGTGAAGTTTAACGGGTACCATGTTCATGGCAAGACTAGGGTTTTGAAAAGACAGTTTGCTGTTATTGAATTGTTAATGCATGATGGGTTCGGCTACATTGAGGTAACACATCAACTTGTTGGATCTGATCAGATGTGGGATGCTTGGTTGGAGGTACTGTCATTAAGATTGTTGTTATATTGTTCAAACTTTTGGAAGATTACTAAGTGCATGGGTGTAGATAATAAAGGAAGCCTAACATTAAGATTTGTTTGAAAATGATGTCTAGACTCACGTTCGCGATCCAGTCTCAAAGGATGTCAGGCGATTGATGAATCAACCATTACCTCACTACACTATGATGCAGCAACTGTGGGGACCAAATAGGGGTGTTGATGATGGAGCTGCTGCCGGTGAGGGAAATGGTGGTGATGAAGATGACGCTATTGAGGAAGTGGATTAGTTCTAGGTCATGGCTTTAGGAATTAGGAAAGGGTTATTCTTGAACATTTTATGTGTTTTGTGAATTAAGTTATGCTTTATTGAACATAATGTGGATTTATGTTATGCATTTTATGAGTTGGTTTGTGGAACTTTTAAATGTAGGGTTCAGTGACATTATTATGAACTTGATGTTTGGTATGAATGTTATTTGGGTTTCTTATGTTTGGTTTTTAATTATTTGTAGTAGGAATTTTTCAAGCAATGGCCAAAACATATGTGGTTTATGTTGGCCATAGGCCCGGTATATATGACACATGGTCGGAAGCGCATTCGCAAGTGCATGGTTATCGTGGTGCAGTTCACAAGTCATTTGCGATTAGACAGGAAGCTGAAGATTCATTTTTGGCATATTGGGAAATTAATGACAATGAGGGGAGGAGATAGTGCAAATGCACTATAAAAACCCAAAATTTACATTTCGGTGGTTTCATATTGTGTTTGCTCTAATTGTAGGAATAATTGTTGGTAAAATAATTTGATTAATCTTACATAATATTAGGTCAAATATGTATGTAAAATAATCTATAAAGACTTTGTAATGAATTGGAAAAAAGACATTGGATTGTTTTCAGTTACATAAGTATGTTTATTATGCCTAATCTTATCAATGGGAGGTAATTCAAGTAATTTGCCAACAATACCCATCACAAGCCCTTCTTTAACTATAACAAACATGGGTATTTCCTACATGTGTATCCCTAATTTTAAGTGAAATAATCGGGTATTTATTTCGCGAACAAAACGCAGTCATCAAATATAACCATGGGATACCCAGTCATTTCACTTAACCATGTACATACCCATCAATCTAAATAATCATGGG
Source organism: Corchorus capsularis (assembly GCA_001974805.1). Taxonomy (NCBI): domain Eukaryota; kingdom Viridiplantae; phylum Streptophyta; class Magnoliopsida; order Malvales; family Malvaceae; genus Corchorus; species Corchorus capsularis. The sequence goes on from AWWV01009097.1 coordinate 40,522, forward strand.
CATATTTGAAACCCACGAACCAAACGGGCCCTAAGGTTTCTTCTCTCTACACAGCTGTGGGGCATCTCTTCACATCAATGGGATTGTGGTGGGGGCACTATTTGGGATAAAAGCTACTAATATATAAACATTTTACTGTAGTCATAATGGGTTATGAGGATCTGAGCGGGGGCACGTGCCCTCAGTGCCCCCACGTCAGATCCGTCACTGCTTACTCTAAGCAATACAAAGGTTAAAGAGGTAATTACAATTTCCTTGTTATTAATTTTGTTAATTAAGATTTACCAAATAATAATTCTTTAACTTCATTAGACCAAGTAATAAATATTCTTAGTAGAGTGCACTTTTTTAAAATTTTCCCAAGAGAATATTGGGGAGAGGAAGGAGATTTGACATAATTAATAATAAGAAATGCAGCCCACGCCCCACGCTTGCGCTGTGGGCATTTTTAGAATTCGTTCGTAATTGTTGAACGCATTAAGTAGTTTATAGTAAATATATACTGCATCATTGTTCTTTTATTTTTTTCGATTCATGTAGAGTTGTAAATACTTCTGGAAATAATTTATCATTTATATAAATGAGTTAATTTTATGTAGTTAAGGAGCAGAGGAAAATTTGTATTTATTAATTAAATGTACTGAAAATATTTGCAATGGGGATTGATGACAGTATTTGCAATGGGGAATAAGGATTAATGATATAGTGGGAAATTATAATTGACATAATTTCATAAATCAAAAGTAACTACTTCTTGAGTTCATATAAATTATGTCATTTCTTAAAAATATACTCTCTAATTAAGGATCCTCTCCACTGCACCAAAATCAGTGGAGAGGTCCTTTACTAAATTCAAGGCTAAGAAAAAGACACATCATCGTTTGAATTTATTTATGACTTACCCTTTGAATTTATTTATGCCTTACCTTTAAGTGAATTTTTTTGATGTACCTTTTAAGTGAATTAAATTGTTAATTTGGGGCTAAACTTAGTGAAGTTCATTTTTTTTTCTAAATCCTATAAGAATATATTTTAATATAATGGCTTACCCTTAAAATGAATTAAATTATTAATTCGGGCTAAACAATGTGAAATTCATTAATTTTTTTCTCTAAAATGAATTAAATTATTAATTCGGGCTAAACAATGTGAAATTCATTAATTTTTTTTCTCTAAACCCCTGTAAGAATACATTTTTATTTTAATGGCTTACCCTTAAAATGAATTCAATTGTTAATTTGGGCTAAACAGGGTGAAACTCATTGATTTTTTTTTCTAAAACCTTATAAGAATACGTTTTTAATTGAATGGCTTACCATTAAAAATGAACCCTAAACCGTTAATTTGGGGCTAAACTAATTAAGAGTGTATTAGGAAGAAAATACAAAGGGTGTCATGGCTTTTTCTTAGCCTTGAATTTAGCAGTGGACCTCTCCACTGACTTTATTGTAGTGGAGAGGATGCTTGCCCATAACTTAAACATCTAAAGTTAAAAATAAAAGATATCATCATATCCTCTAATTCAAAAGGCTGTGCTTTCCATTTCTTCAATACCTTGGTCGTTTGTTGATTCAACCTGTTGGATTTTTCTTAAGATAGTTAGAAGTTGTAGGCATATAAAAGTAGATGAAATTAACACATATGAATGTTCATATTGTGTACCTCTCATATAGTAATGGCTTTCTAAACTTTTAGTAAGTTGACTCTGATCTTATTTTCGGTGTGCACTATTTGTTGGAAAGAGGGATTTCTGAGATTTGAGAAGAGCCAAATGCCACCGCTATAACCTAGGGGATTCACAGATATCACTTGTCAGTACGCAATAATAGAGAAAGCACAAACATCATAAACCCTTAAATAAGAACCGACTCTAAATCAATATTAAAGAACAAACACAACAAAGGTTTTTTTTTTCTCCACAGCACTTTATTGAAAGCAACATACATATAATAAAGAAAAAACAAATATGATAAACCCTATTTCCTGAATAAGAATTGAAGTGTAAATCAATATTAAAGAACAAACACAGCAAGACAGAGTTTATTGGAAGCTAATACATATTATTATCAATATTAGCAAAAACATGTAAACCACTTTTTTTTCTTATTCCTGCAATTAAGGTCTTAATTTGTGCCGAATACTATTCATGTAATTATAATAAAGTAATGTAAGTAACAATCAAAATACATCTTAAGCAATTATTGAAGAAATGCAGAATATTGATGATCATGTAGTCTATAACAGATTTGATTCAGACATTCTAACCCACTCAAACCGTTTTATAATATTTCTATTAACAAAAGTGCATGATTATTAAGGCGTTAATCAAACTTGTAAGAGTAGTCTTATGCTGAATTATTTGCTTCACAAAACATTTCAAACTCCAATTGATTTTACTACTTTACACCAAAAGAAGCAATTTCATATTAGACTCAAATAAAAAACAGTTCACTATAAATTCATGTTAGACTCAAATAAGAACATTTCCATCATTAAAGGTTGGGCTTTTTCTCTACTTCTAAGTCAGACATTGGACTTGTGTTCTAGTTTGTTATTAAGAATTCTAATTGATTGTTTGAAGAGATTATGGGAATTGGAAATCAGTGACTATTACAAAAAAAAAAAAAAAACCCAACAACAGTAAGTTGATCATAAGCAAATATCCAGAAACAAAAAAATAGCAAATAAAAAAATTTAGCTTAAATAGCAAAATGCACCCTAAAGTTTATACGTACTGCCACTTTGCACCCAACTTTTTATTTTGATCATATCACACCCTAATGTTTTATTTTGCGTACATTTTGCACCCTCTGTGACGGAAAATGGTTACGGCGCCGTTACGGTGCTGATGTGGCATGCCGCATAGGATGAAAATGCCACGTGGCAAAAATTTTCTTATTTTCTTTTTTATGTTGACGTGGCATGCCACGTGGCAATTTTTGGATGATGTGGCATGCCACGTGGCAATTTTCGGCTGACGTGGCATCCCATGTCAGCTTCATAACTGCGTCGTTGGATACTTAACGAATTTCCGATAACGGAGGGTGCCAAATAAATGCAAAATAAAACATTACGGTGCAATATGATCAAAATAAAAAAGTTGGTGCAAAGTGGTAGTCCGTATAAACTTTAGGGTGCATTATGACATTTAAGCCAAAAAAATTTCTACTATTTAATACTTAGCACTTAGAAGTGAAGAAATTCATACCCCGATACTAAAACTTAATATGCCTAAAGATCAAGGAGCATGTAGTCTTCCTTAAGTCACAATTCGAAACAGTTTTCACCAATTTACGGCCTCAAGAAAAGAATTATCTGCCAAGCAGATTCTAGAAAACAATTACAATGTGAAGTTCCCTAAGAAGTAACGATAAATAAAACATAGAATTTGGAATTAAAAATTATCCAAAAAAATTTTTGAGTCTTAATATTCTTATCCATAATTAACGTGCAAGCAGGAATTAACATCTCTAGCCTAGAAGGATCATTCCAACTACACAACAGTTATCGAATAAACAACAGAAGGAGCTAAAATTATTACACCATTCCAATTGAGGAAGTAATAGCTTCACGATCAATTAAATAACTGGTACAAAAAGAAGAATATGTGGGTTTTCTTAACCTGTCATTTGTTCACTGCAATGGCTGATTTCCTAGGAGTAGTAGCTGAACATTTCTTGCATATCTTCATACCTATATGATCATATTTCTCTCTCATAATGAATACGCATTCAATAAATCCATTTTCCAACAGGTTTTCACTCTGTACTATAATATATTCAGTTACTCAAATGACTTGTTTACTTCATATATTTGAAACTTGTTTGAAAATGATAGAGATAAATCAATTAAGCTTCTTGCAAACTCAATTCTACATTGAGCTCATATCTTCATACCTATATGATCATATTTCCCTCTCATAATGAATACGCATTCAATAAATCCATTTTCCAACAGGTTTTCACTCTACTATAATATATTCAGTTACTCAAATGACTTGTTTACTTTATATTTGAAACCTGTTTGAAAATGATAGAGATAAATCAATTAAGCTTCTTGCAAACTCAATTCTATATTGAGCTCAGTTCATAATTAAAAATTTCTTACATACTCGGTTCTTTTTTGTTAAATCAACTCTAACTAAATATTGCAGTTTTATTAAATAATAATCTTATAGTTTCTGCAATAGTTCTAAGGGTTCTAATTTAGTGGAGCGAATGGTGGATAAACAATACACTCAGCTAGCTTTCAAATCAGAAAAAATAATAATCTAAGAGAAATCAAAATGTATGTAGTCCTTGGGAGGGAAAATTCTCTTAAATTCCACATTGTTGAAGAACTATCAATATCAGAGAAAATTCCATTCAATCAAAAACTATTCGACGCCATTGATATCATATTTGGAAAATTTAAGGAGACACAACAAGGCAAAGCAAACAATTTAAACAAACTTGTCTTTTCCTCTAAACCTATTATATAAATTATAAAAAGCTTAAATTAAGCTCTTTTCCTATACCCATCTAATCAAACCCAACCTCAAACTAAATATTAGAAGTGAAAAGAGACGAACTGAACAACAAATTACAGTAATCTATATATCATGTATAAAAAAAAGCAGTGGAAAACAACAGGCAACCAAATTTGTAAAGAATAACAAAGAAAAATATTATAGGCAAAAGAAGATAGGAGAGTCAATCGTATATACACCTAGTTGATTAGTAAGGCCATACAGCCAGTAGCGGAACCAGCGCACCCCCTGGATGCCCTAAACATTATTCTAAGTAATCAAAACACTTCTAATGTCAATAAAATAAATTGACAAAACCTAAAAACTAATGTGGCGTTTCGAAGAGAGGGATGAGGGAAGTCACTGAGAGGAAGGAACCTGGGACTGAGATAGAAGAAGCTCTGTCCAATTTGTTTCTTTAGGGACATTAGAAGGAATGGGAAAAGACAAAAAACCAAAAAACGATGGGAAGAAGAAAAGGAGAGAGGAGGAATAGTTTAGTAATTTGGAACCTCTTAGGAAATGAAAAGATTGCAAGAGATTCTTTTTAAGCACAAACAGTATTTGTTGAGCATATTATATTTGGGCCCAAGGCACACTAGCCAATGGAGGCCCAGGCCTCATACAAGGTATATATATAGCCAAGGTATGGCTCACAAACTCAGAAGATCTCATAATATGACATAACATGAGAGAGCACAAGCTCATACTCTCCAACTCTCACCACACTCAAAGAGGACCCCTACTGACTTGACTATCGGAGGAGGTCCCTCCGGCCTCCTCGGGGGACCCTTTCTAACGGGTTTTCTCTCTTGCAGGCCACTCGGAGCTCTACGTTGAAGCCTCAACATTATTTGGCCTCAACAATGGCGCCGACTGTGGGGAATGAGCAAAAATTCTAGTTTTTCCCTGTTATTTTTTAGCTCCAAAAGAGTGACTGTCTGAGATTTCGGCCAACATCCGGCCGTATTTTCGGTGAACCACCACCACCGTTGGATTCCTCATAGTTGGATGAGTATGTGGCTGAAACCTCAGCCTCTTTCACCGTCGGAGTTGCCGTCAAAAGCTACCGGAAGATTTTTCTCTCTTCCCGCACTTTCGGGCTAGATTTACGCAATTCTAAGCACCACCTTGCGACACCACCACCACCAGTGCTTGGGGGCAACGAGACGAAGCAGTCGACGAAATTTAATGGTAAACTGACCACCGATGCACCTCCACGAGCCCACACTAGTTGGCCACGCGCCGGTCACCCTTCCAACGCGCTGCCCCAGCAACTTGTCTTTTTTTAGAAATTTCAAGTCACTTGGCGTTTGTTTGGCACCTCTCCCATATTCCTGAAATTTGCCGTACGACACCTTTTCCATATTATTGAAGTTTGAAATTAACAAAAAGCAAACCCATGTGATCGGGTCCCGCCTCCATATTATATATATATATATATATTATATAAAAAGAATAAAAAAGCCAATTGATCAACCCCACACTTTTTCCTTCTCTCCAAATTTGACGTGGGAACAGTGGCCAATTACAATGGTATTCGGCCCCACCCTTTCTTTTCTTTAGAAATCAAAGCCAAACAAAAAGTTGAATAAAAGCTATCTAAGCCTTGTCGTATGCCAGTTAGTTGATCTGGCTATACGGCCAGCCAGCAGGTCGGTTCGATCGTACGGCCGAACCGATCCAGACCCAAAAATCAAAACTAGTCAATTCGGTTTGTTTTGTACCAGCTTTTTTGAAATCTTAGACCGGTTACTAAGGTTTTCAGGCGTGCTCTTTCGAATTTTGGAGTCAGCTTTAGCCAATTCTTTCTCAAAAAATATGTACCAATATTATGTCATATTTATACGATTATGATATCTGTATATACCAAAAAAAAAAGTTATGCATGCCTCACATACCTTTTATCATTTTTGGTGGTAGTATGGACCTAAGATTGGCCACGTAAAGCATCATGCTATTTCGACTAGCATTATGTATGGAAAACAATAATGACCGAGCATCCCTTGGTCGCACGGCCAAGCGGACATCCCCCACTCATGCAATAAGAAGACCGAGTAACCCTCGGTCACACGACCCAATGGGCATCCCCCACACGTGCAAGAAGAAAAACAAGCATCCCTTGGTCGTACAACCTAAATGGGCACCCCCCCCCCAAGGCATACAGCCTAGATAAAATTTCCAAAGGCATGCAGCAGATAAAATATCTAAAGGCATACAGCCTAGATAAAATTCCTAAAGGCATACCGCCTATACAAAAATTTCCAAAGGCATACAACCAAGATAGAGTCCAAATGGGACCATCGGTTCACAGTAGAACCAACAAAAAGCGTCAAATACAATAACAACATGCCATGATCCCCTAATGAGTAGGAAAAAGACGCTAATAAAAGCCTTAGAAAAGTAAACGGCGTACGGCAAAGCCTAAAAAAGGGACCTCCCACCAAGGGCGTACCACCGGATCTTCTAAAAGATTATACAATCCCCATCAAGGGAAAGTTATACTAAGGCAGCAATGGACTCACGTTCGAATTCCATAACGGAATCAACGATCGGGACCACAAAATACAAGCCTTGGACAAAGCAACAAGGCGTACGATAAAGTCTAAAAAAGACTACCCTGCTAACCGGGGCGTACAACCAGATCTTCTTAAAGATTACATCCATAAGGGAAGAGCTCCACCAAAGCACCGATGGACTCACGTTCGAATTCCATAAGAGAATCAACGATCGAGACCACAAAATATAACTCGTGGGAACAAAACCCAACGTACAACCTCTCAAAAAGAGCAGATGCAAAAAAATACGAGTGCAATAAAATTGCCCGACTTGTGTGAAAATTAACATGCCACATGCGCAAAATCAATAGTGAGCAAAAATGCCAAGTCATGGAAAAGCAAAAAAAAAAAAAATAAAAGAAAGAAAAGAAAAGAAAAAAAGGTGGTAGTACGCCCCCCCAAAGAGCAAGAAGCGGTAGTACTCCCTCCAAAGTTCGGGAAGTGGTAGTACTCCCTCCAAAGTTCACGAAGTGGTAGTACTCCCTCCAAAGTTCCCGAAGTGGTAGTACTCCCTCCAAAGGCAAAAAATACCAAGTCATGGGAAATAAAAAAAAGGTGGTATTACGCCCCCAAGGCTCACGAAGTGGTAGTACTCCCTCCAAAGACCGGGAAGTGGTAGTACTCCCTCCAAAGTTCCCAAAGTGGTAGTACTCCCTCCAAAGGAAAAAAATACCAAGTCATGGGAAATAAAAAAAAAAGGTGGTAGTACGCCCCCAAGGCTCACGAAGTGGTAGTACTCCCTCCAAAGTTCGGGAAGTGGTAGTATTCCCTCCAAAGTTCATGAAGTGGTAGTACTCCCTCCAAAGTTCCCGAAGTGGTAGTACTCCCTCCAAAGTTTCAAGAGGTGGTAGTGCTCCCTCCAAAGTTCACGAAGTGGTAGTACTCCCTCCAAAGCTCATGAAATGGTAGTACTCCTTCCAAAACTCAAGAAGTGGTAGTACGCCCTCCAAAGCTCACGAAGTGGTAGTATGCCCTCCAAGCTCACGAAGTGGTAGTACACCCCCTAGATGGCAAAGCGGTAAAACGCTCTCGGAATCCGAAAAATGTAACACACCCCAAGTCCCAAAGGCATAATACACTTTTGCCCGAAAATCCAAAACATAAAACGTTCGGATATCAAAAGAGAGAGCGTCGTACATCCACCATTTTGGACAAGAGCGCCGTACATCCACCATCTTGGACTAGAGCGCCATACATCCACCATTTTGGACGAGAGCGCCGTACATCCACCATCTTGGAAGAGAGCGCTGTACATCCACCATTTTGGACGAGAGCGTCGTACATCCACCATTTTGGACGAGAGCGCCGTACGCCAACCATCTTGGAAAAGGGCGCCCCATGCCCACCATAACAAGAAAGCGCCGCGCGCCCACCATCGCAAGAGGGCGCCGTACGCCCATCGACGGGAGAGGACACTGCGCGCCCACCATCGGAAGAGGGAGTGTGCCCAATGACCGCGAAGCGGTAGTACGCTCCCAAAGACCGCGAAGCGGTAGTACGCTCCCAATGATCGCGAAGAGGTAGTACACTCTCGAAGACAAAAATGCGCATAACGCTTGGAGACCCCAAAGCGTAGAATGCCTACTTATCGCAAAGTATGGAACACTCGAATATCCCAAATTGTGGAACGCTCTCGCAAGATCACGAAAGAGATGATCGTTCCAAAAAAAAAATGAAGAAGACCCATTATCATTGAAGGTGGTTGACCACGAGAAGACAAGTCACCATAAAAAAAATGGGAGAATGCTAACCATCAGAAGTGGGAGTGCACCCACCATAGGAAGCGGGAGCACACCCCCATCCAAAGTGGCAGTGTTCTCACCATTAAACGTGGTAGATCTCCAAGTGAAGGTCGCTCACCACGGAAGGCGGGAGACCACCAAGAGAAGGCAGTCAGCCATGAGCACGGTAGACCTTCAAAGGATAGTCCATCATCACCAAGCGATGACCGCTAACCACACGGTAGACCTCCACTGGGGGGCAAGTTCAAGACTACTTAGGAAGAGCAAACATGGGAAACTCCAACTCCTCAACAAGAACACCCGCCCGCCCACCCACAGAATACTCGGAGGCAGGTCGTTCGTCCGGTCACTTTATAACCACCCTCCCGGCTGGGGGACAATTGTTGAGCATATTATATTTGAGCCCAAGGCCCACTAGCCAATGGAGGCCCAGGCCTCATACAAGGTATATATATAGCCAAGGTATGGCTCACAAACTCAGAAGATCTCATAATATGACATAACATGAGAGAGCACAAGCTCATACTCTCCAACTCTCACCACACACAAAGAGGACCCCTAGTGACTTGACCGTCGGAGGAGGTCCCTCCGGCATCCCCAGGGGACCCCTTCTAACGGGTTTTCCCTCTTGCAGGCCACTCGGAGCTCCACGTTGAAGCCTCAATATTATTTGACCTCAACAGTATTAATTGCATTTTCATTAATACTGGATTAAGAAACGTCAGTGCACTTAGATAGCCATAACTCGAAATGCGTTCATGAGTAAAGGCTCTTTGAATTTCGGCAGAAAAACGAACCACGAAAGACAATTGGAAAAACCAAACTATATGTTAGGAAGAGAATCTAAAAATGGGTAAACAAATGGAGCCTGACCAAATCAACGTGTTTGGGTCGGATGCTCCAAGAAAAAACTCGGAAATTCCAAAATTTTTTTACAGGGAACCAAACGTAAAAGCTAAAAACCAAGGAAAATGATAGAAAAGCACTAATTACACCCCATTGATAAAATAACATATAAAGACAATGCATTTGAAGCAAAAATGTTAAGTTTAGAAGAATATTTAAGTAATGAACCATGTGAGAAAAGACACAAACTCATTCACATGATCACATGGATTTCATGGATTTAAAAATACAAGTCGTTCCTTATAACCAGGGAAGGCCGCCTTGCTTTCAGGAAGCGGTCTCCTCACCCCTTGCACTGAAGGAGGTAGAGAGCAAGAGTTTGTCAGCAAGTGAAACACTCACTGAACTAAAGGAGGCGTGGGATTTTATCTCTCACATCCCTCATATATGACCACTCTAACATAGTGGTCAGGCCGCCCAGCTAGTTGCTCCCTCCTGGAGGCAAATTTGCATTTTGTTCACTTAAGGATAAAAAGGCGAACACAATGAAATTGATCTAGCTAGGGGGTGTGGCTCCAACAAAGGGGCATACCTTGATGATCCTTGAGTAATGTAGATCATCTTGGCAAAATTTCATCTCAAACAGACTTAAGATGAAAAACTTATGCACGTTTTTCAGTTAAGGACACTTTGAGGTGTGAAACCAAGTTCACTATTAAGGAGAGCTGGGTTTTACTTAGAATTTTTCCAATAGTCTTATGAGGATAATATAAGCTTACTGATGAAATTTCAGCCTTATTGGAGTTAATATGAAAAATTTATGCACATTTTTCAATTAAGGACACTTTGGGTGTGAAATCAAGTTCACCATGAAGAAGAGCTCGAATTCAGCCAAGATTTTTACCATGATCTTTGGATGATATTTGAACCCTACTGGTGATATTTGGACTTAATACGAGCTCGTTTGCAACTTTTACATTCTTTTCAATTAAGGACAAATGGCTTTATCACCCTGGTTTAGCCATTTTTCTTAATTAAAGGATATTTTTATGATTCGAAGAGCTAAATATGGCTAAGTAAAGGATAAATTCGTGGCCTTGGTGTTAAGGTTCCAAGACCTATGTAAGAAGGTCACTTCTTAGCCAAATCAGGTGATTTCAGTCCATCTGAAGCAGTAGAAGGCATGCTGAAGTGTGACAAGGCAGAAGGAGAATTGTCCATCACCCATATCAGAGGGAAATTTCCGTCTCCCATACCAGAGGGTGATGTCCTGGCCTCCTCTCCACCCTCCTCTCACATGTTGAAGCAATCAGAGGAAGAATGAAGCTTCACTGCACCTTCCTGAGTTGCCATCTGCCATGCCAGAGGGAATTTGCCTTCCTCAGCAAGTAAAGCCCACCAGATTTCAACCCCATGCCGCCCCCTATATAAAGGAATCAGTTCCAAAGCTTCAGACACGCTTCTACAGCTACAAACTTGCTCCGCGCAAAAAACCAAGCTCCGTGCTTATTTTCTCTCAGGCTCCGCGCCTTTTTACTCTTGTTCATCACAAGTTCTTACTAGTTCTTTAAATTTTCCTTGTTTCAATCTCGTCTCCGGACGTTAAAACACCAAATACTTGTTTTTCTTTCAGCAATATCAATCAAATTGCTCTTTTCTTTCAATTTCAATCAACAACCGCTCTTGAAGCGCTATTTTAGAAAGTCTTGTTCTTGTGGATCCAATGATTTAAATGCTCGAGTGTGACATTGATCCAGTCCCCACAAATTGCTCTGATCTTTCAATCTGCTGCTCCGCGCACCAGATCTAGTTTTTACAACCTCTTTGTCAATTTCAGAAAATTGACTGGCACGCCCCTATGCTGTCATTAAGAATTCTCCGCGAAAACTCTAGCAAGAGATTTTTGGCGCAACACACTCTAAAACAAAGAATGCCTGTAGCGCCAGCGCGGGCTTTTTTTTTTTTTTTTTTTTTTGCTACTCATGAACATGATATTGAAATGGGCTAAACAATAGGAGGTAGCCCTCTCCTTTCCTATAATCCCACCCCGCACATCCCAGGATTCGAACCCGAGACCTAATCAAGAAGCCCCAAGCTTTAACCACTGAGGTGTCCCCTTGGGGACAACGTGGGTTGATTGACTTGTCCTAATTTGAGTTAATTTCCTAATAATCTCCACCTTAACCCAGCTTGATCGCCCCGCCCTTTGACCAAATCCACAAAAGTAACTTTCGTTTTTGTTGGAAAATTTACATCCTTCTTTTCAATTTGATGTGAAGATACCAATCCATCTCCTCTAATTGTGCTTCCAATCAACTCATGCAATTTTTTTTTAAAAAAATTTCACTCCTTTCATTACAATCATTGAACCTTTGATGATCGTTAAACCTCCATCTCGACAAGAATATCCATAACCCAAGGTATCCAGCTTTCGAAGTGAAATCAAATTCCTTGTAAAGCTTGGAACATACCTCACATTCCCAAGCATCTTGACGCTACGTATCATCATGCAAATGAAGTTTCACACTACCAATACATTCAATTCTTTCTTCACCATTATTAGCCATGTAAATGGACTTTTCACACTTCTTAAGCTTCGAAAATGATTCTTTCTTTGTGCAAATATGTTCAGAACAAGTAGAATCAAACACCCACATATCTCTAATATATTTCTTTTCTTTTTGCACCATCAAACAATAGTTCCTTTAGAATCCTCCTCACTATCAACAGCAGCCACATTAATACCACCTTTATTATTTTCTTTAGACTTCATCAAAATCTTCCAAATCTTGCATTAACTTCTTGCAGTAGACTTTTATGTGCCCCATCACATTACAATATTTGCACTCCTTACTGCTAAAATCAGCTTTTGGCCTCGAATTTAATCTTTCTCTTTCATTGAATCTACCCTTTGATCTTGCATCATTCTTATCTCTTCCATTAATTAGTTCTTCCACACTCCACCATGAGAGCATCATTCTCTTAATCTTTCTTTTCAACTTCTTTCAATCTCTCATACTCATTAATTGCAGAAATCACATCTTGCAAGCTCAAAGTTTGTCTACCAACCATCAAAGCTCTAGTCACAGGATCATACTTGTCGATAAGAGAATTAAGCAATAAAATTGCTTTATCAACCTCTTTCATTACTTCACTTGCACTTGCCAACTGAGTAACCAATCTATTGAACTCTTTTTTTTTTTTGTGCGCTTAAACTTATTCTCATCTTCTTCTTTAACCCAAATAATTCTTTCTTCAAACCCAAATAATTCTTTCTTCAAACACAACATATTAGTATTCAATTTTTACATATACATCGACTCCAACTTATCCATAAACTCCTTTGGGAGGTTTCACATTTAACACATATTTAAGTTGAGTAGCTAGAACAAACGAACTGTACTGACTGTTTTTCGTTGAATATCTTTCCAAATCTTCTCATTCATCGCTGAAGACTTATCAGCTTCAAGCGTATCTCCCAATTCTTATTGTACTAACACATCTGAAAACTGTTCGTCTCATTGAACGACTCAATCTCAAACTTCAAAGCTGATACGCTACTGATTTTTGTCATCTGATCTAATCAACTAAGTTCTTGATACCACTTGTTGTAACTTCGAATATCGCAGGTATTAGCCAAACAAATAATTAAAGCAGAAATAATAATAAAGAAAATTTTCTTATAGACATATGTCACAAATCTCCACTATCAAATCAATTAATCATAATTATTAATCATAATAATCAAACTGGATCTAAATCAACCCAAAAACCCATAACACTCAAGAGGGATTCTCTTACAAGAACATAACTGTTTTTATCTCACACACGTACGAAACCTAAACATAAAATTAGATAATACTCTGCGAAGGGAAAAATCGAAAAATCTATTCCAAATTTGGTTTGGAACGAATAAATTTAAAAGATCCAAACGAAACAAGCCATCCATCAATGAACCAATATTACTTTACATCTCATCAGTAAGACCAGCATAATCCTGAGCTGCATATGGTTCAAACAGCTCTGCAAAAATCCCCTTCTTTCTTCTTGGCTTACGTCCCATGTCTATGCATAATTGGTCATTGTACCATATATACGCCGCACCAATGGAAGACCTCCTGAAATACTTGCCATTGTATTTTTTAATGTATTCGTCCCAGATTGTTATATCCTTTTCCATCTCTGTTATGGAAGGCAATTCCATTCTTCCACCAAGGAATTGAGCTAGCCATTGACATCTGATTTCAGATGTTGTCAAATTCGATAAACTCTCTGAATACCCAATTATGGCCAATTGTGGGATTCGAGGGTGAATTATTTGTCTGCGTTTCCATTCCAAGGAAAGGGTTTAAATAAAATTCTTCTGGGGTGGTATAAAAATTATCTGAATTGAGTAATTAAGAGCTAAGACATACCTGTAGAGAGGAAGTGTTGACGTTGGAGACCCCGTTATGTATTTTTGGAAGACTGGAGATTCAAAGATGTTCTTAAGCTTTTGGTCACCCTTGAATCCTGTTGCGAAAATGACAATATCTGTTTCCAAGGGCTTAGTTTCGCCATCAATGATCAAACCTTCTCTGCAAAACTTAAAGCCTGGTGAATTCTTAATAACAATGCTTCCTTCTTGTAAATTGTTAACGAAATTGTCAGGTGTCATTGCAATCTGAATGGCATAAACATTCTCATAAAATCTGTATTTGGGGACCAATCCATATTTCTTTAGCGGAAGTCTCCATTTAAGATAGCACTCCACAAACTTGGAGATACCCAATCTCTGAAAATATATGTCCGTAAAATAGAGATAAGTTTTCGATATATACATTTATTATTCAAATTGCAAATAGATGGAAATTCAATGTTAATTACCAAGGGTGAGAGCAAGGTTGCCAATGTTCGAAGCAGAAATGTTTCACCAGGCTTGTGATCTAAAAACCCTGCCAAGCGGTTGAAATATAGAAGACCAAGACCATATCCACTTACAGAGTCGTTGGGAAGAAACCAATGAGCTGTCCTTTGAATCACAGCGCAAGGATATTTTGGTCCTAGCAAAGAAACAAATTACATAATTTTTTTTAATGAGGTAAACAAACAGAAAAATTAAGATATATATAGCAATAATAATTATTGTTGCCAAACCAATTGGGAGAGTTTTATACCCTATATAGTGTATAAGAGGTTACGATTAATCCTAAGTCTTGCGTACCATGCTTAATTAGTCTTGCCATAAAAGTATTATGGCAGAACTAAATACAAATTACGTGTCCAGAATTAATGGAGCTAACTATACAATTACCACAGGACTATCCTCTTATATAGTGAACCGAACGTCTCGAATAACATTAGTTGTAGACTATTAAATGGAAAAATTATAGTTAATGTTGATTTAAGTTATACTTACCGTTTATATTTGCACAAATTGCAGCTAAATCCATTGCAGATTTATGAGAACCAATAATAGTAACTCTCTTGTTTTTCACCAATTCTTTAGCACTTGAGCTGTTCAAAGCAGTATAGTCCATCACATGCAAGACCTTGCCATGGAAGACATCTGGGCCTTGATCTGGAGGCAAATCTGGGATATTGGGAAGACCACTAAATTGTCCAATACAAAGAATTACGAACTCAGCTTGGTAAACCTGGCCATGAATTGATGTAACAAACAATAAATAAACCAATTATAGTCAAAATTAATCTAAAGCCTGGTAATTAAATTCAACCAACCTCAATGGTGCCAGTCTTGACATCTTGAACTCGAATGTGCCATTTCCCTTTGGAGCCAAAGGGTTTCCCAGTTCCACCCCAAAGATGCCATGATCCAATCTCTTCATAACTCTCTCCAACATAATCTATACTTAAAACCTTGGAATTGAACTTGATGTAAGAAGAAAGACCAAAATGCAGAGCATAAGATTGCAGATACTCCATCACCTGAGAATGACTAGGAAAAACATCTTTGACAGAACAAGGCCATGGGAAATCAGAAAACCTGTAAGCATCTTTGATGTTCTGGAGCTTCGTAGAATCCAGAGTATGAGCCCAACATCCTCCGACAGTTTCATCAGCTTCAAACACAATTGGTCGGAAACCTTTCTCCAAAGTGTACTTACATGCGAGAAGGCCACTCACGCCAGCTCCAACAATCGCCACTCGATTCTCCATTGTAATTAATAAATTTGCTTCAATATTGTTCAAGCAAGCCACTGATGAACTATGTAATATATAATATCATGTGCCGTAACGATATGGGTTCTTCGTACTTTCTATCTTTAGTACTTTATTATGAATATGAATTGCGCGCATAATTTATTCGTAATATTTTATTCTCCATTGTTTTTTTAATTTGATTCAAAGTTCAAGCAAGCCAACTGATAAACTATATATGTATATATAATATATCATGTTCCGTAATGAATTTGAATATAGGTACTTAGTACTTTTCTATCTCCAATACTTAATTATGAATGGCGCATTAATTCATTCGTAATTTTATTTTCCTTATATGTTGCACCAACAACTGCAACAAGTCTCCAGCCAGGTCCAGGCGATAGAGTTTGTTTTTAGTAACTCAGGTTTGTAATTTCAATATTTTCGATTATATATACCAAAAGAGTTTGGTTAACACATTGTTGCGATTAAACAAGTCTAAAAGAACAAACAAGAACACGAAGATTTTACGTGTTTCGATCAATTTGATCTACGTCCACGGATAGAGAGAGATTCTTATTAATTTGGGAGAAAATGATATATAAAGAATATGAGATTTAGACCGCTTATATAAACATAGGGTACTTAATTCCTATTCGGACTAGGAGAACCTCGGCCCGATCCCTTCGCTTCCATCACATACCTACAAGAAAAATCCACAAGATTCATAACTTCACAAATATCGGGTCGAATCATAATTCAAACCAGGTTAACAAGAATTCTAAAGACACAAATAACACACACCATATACCTAAGCATGTTGTGATTGCATTGTTAGCTATAAGAGATAGCTTGCCAATGAGAGATAGGCTTATTAAATGCTTATTAAATGGGGCATTTATGTACCTTATGATAAGACGTCTTGGGGCCATTATTTTTCTCATGCACCTACTCAAATGAAGTGTGGTACAGATCTTTAAAGCTGTGTGGTACTGGTTTACAAGATTACCCTTTGAATTGGGTTTAGGTACATGGAGTATTAAGCATTTTAAAGGGAAAACCACTTCTAGCTTTAATCTGCAGATTGGCGAGGAGTGTAAACATTAACTTGGTATGGAGAGAAAGAAACAACAGATTGTTTGGGAAATCTGAGACAACTCCCTCTCAAATAATGGTGATGAAAGTTGCTGCCATAGACGTCCAAGGGAAATTACAACTGCCTCAAATCAATCGTAAAGGACCCAGTAAATACGAAATTATGCCAATGTTGGGGACTTTGTGAGAGAATTTTTGACACTTAAACTTTTCTTTTCTTACCTTCCTAGCTACTACACTGTATAGCTATGAATAATTTTTTGTGTTTTGTAAGACTGTAGTAAAGCCTTCTTGGATATATAAAACTAACAAGTTTATAAAAAAAAAAATTGAAAAAAAAATTTCCTAAATCTATAAGGCACTTAATTCTATTTCGGTTGCTAACTAAAAGATGACTTGCATTTATTTTATTTTATTTTATTATCAAAAGAGATGACTTGGATCTGATACTTAATACTTTAGTTGCATTAGCAGATTTTATATACTTAATTAATCAGTATCGAATCGTTGATCTGATTTTTTTTTTCCAGAAATCGTTGATATGATTACATGTCTATACTTTATTAAGAGAAAGTCAATCTCATCCATTTATTTCTTTATTTATTTTATATCAGAAATTAATCAATATTTATTTATATTTAAGTCTTTATGACCGATCTTTTTGTTTATATTAATTTAGTACTACTCCTTAGCTGCGGGTCTTTCATCTTTGTGAAATCAAGTTAAATAAAATTTCTATAGCAATAAAAAAAAAATCCTAGTAGTCTCCCTCTTTCTTCCTTCTCTAGTTTTTCTTGCTTTGTTCTCTTTTCACTTCTCCTCCTTGGTTATTACTGTCAAGGGGGGTTTGGTTTTTTTTTATCTTGTTTTTTTTTTCTTTAGTTTTAAAATAAAATCCCACAGATCTGTTGATCTGTTTGGGTTATCAATCTCCAGATCTTTAGATCTTGTTGTTTTTTCTTTAGTTTTAGAATAAAATCCTACAGATCTGTTGATCTGTTTGCGTTATCAATCTCCAGATCTTTAGATCTTGGATGTTTGAGTCTCCAGATCTTTAGATCTTGAATGTTTGAGTTAGTTCGGTTTGTCGAGTCAATTTATTCAGTTTGTTTGATGTCTTTTGAGTTTATAATAGATTGGGTATTTCACCATCATATTGAGATGGGTTTTCTTTGTGGTTTTCGGATCAATCGGGGAGGTTTTCGGATCACTCACCTTTCTATCGTTGGTGAAAACTCACAGAAGCGAAAACGAAGAGGTGTTGCGCGTGCTAGAGACTCATGGGAAAGGTTTGAAACTCCAATTCAAAGAATTCATATCATGATGACAAATCCAGATCAAGACGTTGATGATGAAATTCAATCTATTGTAATTTATGTTATGAACTATGTAATTTCATTTTCATGAATGAATACATTTTCTTCAAAAAAAAAAAAGTACAACTCCTTAGCCTCTGAACATCGTTGTGAGAAATTATTAGATTGGATCGTCCCATTGAAAGAGTTTGAATTTTCCTTAAACAAATCAGTTACAAAGTATCAGTATATATTTACAATTGCTAGACAAATTTGCTAGACAAATCTGCCTTGGTTGAAGACCATTTCTTGTCCCTTGACTGTCTTAACAAATTGATTCACAATTGATTGCTTATTGATTACTTTGGTTTCTTTCCTTGATTATGTTTGGTTGACTAACATCCTCCCTCAAACTCAACGACCTAGAAAGGACTTTGAGTTTGTCACGAATGGAACAAAAAGGCTTGAGAGGTAGACCTTTGGTGAAGTTGTTGTTAGGGGCCAAAATTGGGATAGGTCCAAGCCTAAAATACACTCACAAATCTCCTTCGAAAGACTCACAAAAGTGGGATCAATTATCTCTCTTAATAGCCCAAAACACATCAAGCACATGGGCTACTTCTCACCCAAATATCAAAGACCCAATTCTCTGCCCAATAACCAAAAGCCTAAAGCACAAGTAACACATGTGCCACTTTTCTTAAGGTGATAAAACCCAAAACACATGCAACACATAGGTTACCTCATTCTACGACAGGGAAAACCAGCAGGATGCACATTACGCCGGCCCCTGCCACACTACTCACAAAAGGTGGGTCCCAAAGACATGCGCCCTACAGCTAAGGCCTTCCTGCCCACCAACTCAAGACACAAGGTGCTCAAAGCACAAACAAGGCATTAAGACACAGCTCCCTGCCATTACGCCAACTTATTCACAGCATGACACATTACGGCAAGAGGAAGTCACCATGGAAGTATTTTACTTTGTTGCATTTCCCTTTATTCCATTGCCTTGAAGTGAGAATCAATACTAACAAGTCTCTATGGCAGAACAAAACACACAAATGTGGACCAAGCCCACAGCGGGAAAACAACTAGAAGCGTGGCTTGGCGGCATATGGGAGAGGAATATGCTCAGATGCCATTTTCGGTAGGAACATCCATGCTTGAAGCTGTTCCTAATACCCAAAAATGGCAATCAAGCAACATGAAAGGAGAATCAAAATAGAGCAAATCGACTTTGAAAGGGAATCCCAACGTCTCATACCAAGAGAAAGTGACTCTTGATCATTAAAGAGAGACAAATTCAAAAGACTGGAAAAAGCCATTGTTCACATTCTCAAAAAGGAAAATATTTTCTTCCATGGCCAAAGATGCTAATTCCACTAGGTTGATTCCGGCAGCAGGAATTAGGGCTGTTCACCGGTCGGTTGAAACCGAAAAAACCGACCGACCGATGTGTTAAATGGGTAAATCGAAACGGTGTATTCGGTTAGTCAGTGTATTCGGTTTCGATTTCGGTGCTAATGGTTTAATCGAATCGGTGGCAGTTTCTGAGATGGAGAACCGAAACCGTCCGAGAAACCGATTACCAAAACGACGTCGTTTTGACATATATATATAATTATAAATATATATTTTTAGTTTTTTACTTTTATTATTAATATATATATATAATTAAATA